>JAEDXX010000130.1:0-278877 GCA_021725515.1 Epicauta chinensis
AAGAACAGCGAGAACGAACATTTAATAGTATTCGACCTAAAGTCATTCAGTCATCCAAACATGTACACCGAGTATGACAATCTACCAAAGATTCCACAGGCATCAATGTGGATATTTTAGGGGACTTATAAAAAAAAACTGACAGCGATTGTTGGGCTTAGAAAAATTTTAACACTACACGTCTCGTTCGACATTATTCAATAGTATCATAAAACCGTACCCTAAATGCAATTCTATACATTTTTACTTTCTCAAGGCCGAAGGACGGTCACATTTTGAATCTATCGACAAAATTTTGTGAACTTATTTGTAAAAAATTCATTTAAATAAGACTGACATATTTTGGGATGGCAGGTAGAAATATTTGGAAGAATTTAACAGTTGTTCACAAGAATATTTCTCGAACGTACCGATAAATTTTTCTCTTCATCAGTGAATCGGTGAATAGTTTTACCGTCGATCAGTGAAATTACGTCAACAATGCTTTTGCAAATTTTGGAGAAATGAACGTAAGTTTTCTAATTAATTTATATGGTTTATCGAAGAATCTATAGAATAACTTTTGAATACATAATGATAACAATAGTATAGTAACACAAATTCTGTAAGGCTATATGGCACTAATAAAACTCTTCCATTATGTTAAAGCTAACTCGTATACAATAGACAACATTTTCTGGTTGTAAACCATTAGACCAGTTCCTGCCGTTCTATCCTTATTTCTTCGACCAGGGTGGGGTTTAAAAAAAATACCAAAACATAAAATTATAAAAATTCCATATATTTTTGGGCCCTGTAGAATGCGCTCCTCGGGTCTCCGTATTTTTCTAGGAATTTCCAACTTATGTTCCAACTTATGTGTGGCCTTCGGTCCCCCCTCCCTCCTGATAAAAAGAAAATGTGGTCATATTAGGATACTAGCGGACACGGCAGACTTCGTTCCGCCCGTTCGTTGATTTAAGCTCACAAAATTAACAATTTTAATTCTATTAATTAAATCATAATCTGGCCAAATATCGAAATGTTTGAAGTTTGAACAAATTATTGTTTAATTGTAAGACGTCAAAGAAAGTGAGGTTAGAATCTCGGTTATTTACATTTTAAAATGAAATTGCTAAATTATCAAAGCTTATTTCCAAAAGTGACCAGCGATGCAGACGGGTACCCGCTTGTCAAAACTTATTTCCACAACGGCCTATATTCCAACCAGTGATGTATACGTATATAGTGATGCTCTAAATTTGAAAGAAATATCGATATCGACATCAAAAACTTGATGTGTGCATGCCCAATAGGTTCATGATTGTTTAATGTGGGCCGAGCATTACAGTTATTAATGTTTTTATGTCATTCGTATATATTATTCAACCATTAATAGATATCAAAACGATCGCATTGATAAGTAAATAATAATTGTTTACTTGACGGCGGGCAATTATGGCGTTGCGATGACGTTATGGAAAATAATAGTCCGCTGTTAAGGTCCGTTGCTATGATAAACAACCTTCTTTGAATTTCAGATGCTAAAGAAAACATTAAAACAAAACAAAAATAAGTAGGCACTAAAGACAGTAAAGACTTTAGTGCTTTAGTACTAAATCAAACGTTTACACAATGCAAGTGGTTAAATTTAGTTACTTGCTCAAGTTACTTGTTTTAGTTACTGTCCCCATATAAATTGACCTTAAGTTACATTGAGCGATCCCCATATGCAGCCTATTTTCTTTTTAAAAATTTGATATGTTTATGAATGATAAATTATCATACATAATGCATAAATATATATGAATAACTTGTATAATTATATATGATTCGACAAAATATTTTTTCCTGGGTAGTTAGTTTCTCTTATTTTATTTTGATTTTTAGATTTTTTTACAGCTTTACGTTGAACATGTAGGAAAAAGACAATGAAAAAACCTACTTATGATATTAAGGCCAATAATTATTAATTTGCTTCGTAAGTTCGATTAAAGAATTCCATATGATGGTTCGGAAGCTTATGTTTAAGTTTAAATTGAAGGCTAAAATGCTTTGTTTTTCTGGTCTCATCGAGCAACTTGTTATTATTTATTTGTTATAAAATCTGTTGCTTGTTTCACTAATGTAATCCATAATGGAAAGAAGTTCACACTCTTGATGAAGATCTGAGATTCTTGTGAATCGGTTTTTATTTGTAATTAGTCGTATACACTTGTTTTGGAGCACTTGTGTTTTTGCTGCAGCACACCATACAGGACAGGCATATGTCATAATGAGTCTTATTAGTGCTTTATACATAAGCTTTTTGGATTGAGGTTTGAATATGTTCGCGAAAAGATAATTTGCGATCGAGATGTACTTGTAGGTATTTAATTTTTTCTGTGACGAACACTTTCTGATTATTAATACTTAGAGGAGTATATACTTTTGAGTCATTCCTCTTTCTAGAGAAGGTTATGTTTTCGGATTTATTGGGATTAATACTGCTTTTCCACTTCTCAAGATACTTTTCCAATATATTTATATGGATTTGTACTTGCTTGTTTGCCACTTGTGCCGCTAAAGAGTGGGCTTATACGGTAGTATCATCGGCATAGAGAGCTAGGTGGGTTTTAGGAAATTTAGGCATGTCATTAATTGAGGTATTAAATAATATTGGCCCAAGTACTGAACCTTGCGGTACTCCAGATAGTATTTGTCTGGTAATTGAGAAGGCATAATTGATTTTAACCGAGAATATTCTATCGGTGAGATAAGATGCGATTAATTTTAATTTCGTCAATTAATTGTACAATTAATTTCGTTGAGTTTATAAAGCAGTCCGGAAATCCAGATCCTATCAAATGCCTTTTCGAAGTCTAATAACGCTACTGTTGTTAAGTTATGTTTGTTGAAGTGTTTAGCGATATCGTCAGTTATTCTGACACTCTGTTGAATTTGATTTTAAATCCAAATTGTTCTTTCATTGTTATGTTATTTTGTACTTAAATTTGTCTGCAGTCTACTAATTATAACTTTTGCGGCTATTTTGCTGAACCCATTTAATAGAGAAATTGGTCTGTAACTGTCAGCTTTTCTGGGGTCTTTGTTTGATTTTAGTATTGGTGTTATATTACTGACCTTCCACGAATTTGGGAAATATTGCAATTTTATGGTGGCGTTTATAATAGACACCAACTGTACAGTTGCTTTCCGTGCAAGATTTTTAAATATGTATTTTGCTCTCTATTTGGTCTGGACCAGATGCTTTGTTGGTTCGGAATTTTTTTATTATGTGTGTAATTTCGGCAGGGTTGGTTCCATTAGAAATAAGATTCTTAGATGTTATGTTTCTTGAGTCAATGCGGTCCGCCACGGTTCTCTCTATTTGGTCTTGTTCGGGCGTATTGTAACGGTTATTTAGTTGACAGGAACTTAGAAATGTGTCAGCAATTAGTTCCGCTTTTTCTCGGTCCGAACTCACTATTTTACAATTTCACAATTTTAATGTTATTTATAGGACATTTTGTTACCTAGATCTTAAGACGGACCTAGCACTTGCAAACTGACCCTTGAGAACCCTTAATATCAAGAATTCTCACACGAGATTTTAGAATGAAAAGGGCGGATTCCACATTAAAAAGCTCAGTAATAATCTGGAATCGCTACTGAATTGATTTTAGTTCGAAATTAGTTTACTAAGGGTCGATTTCACCAAACTTTTATTAACGTCTCGTTACTTAACGAATGAATAAATTTTATTCATTCGTTAAACAAAATGTTATTTCACCAACTGTTTTGTACCCTCAGTTTGTTATTTTACTATCACTTTTTTATTATCTTATTTGTCTACTGTTTTCATTTTTTCGGCCATAAAAAGAACGAAATATAACAAAAAATGTAGGGTAATATTTTATTTATTAAATAAAAACTTATTAATCTGTATATTTTCAATACATATCTGTTCTCCGTTTTCTACTACGAAACGTCAGTTAGAGTTTATTTATTGTTTAACTACCCAATTTTGGCCAGTTAACTTAACGACACTTTATTCGATAGTTAAGCGAAAACTGAAGTTCGTGAAATGATAAATGTCAAATTTATTTATTAGTTACGGTTTATTATTAGTTAAATCGTTTAACTATAGTTGGTGAAATCGACCCTAAGTTGTAATTGTGCTATTTTTCAATAAACTATTTTTTTTTCAACAACGCGCTATTGCTCAACAGAACTGGTGACAGCGGTGGGATAGTCATCAACAAATGTTTCATTAACCAGAAGAAGGGTGTGACTACACGACGACTATTCTGCGAACAAAACTGCCGAAAGAAAAACCTGAGGACAATCAGCTTCAAGAAGTTGAATCGCCAAACAAGGTAAACACAAATATTTTATTTCAAACTGGATTTATCCCAAGAAGTTGATCAAATAATCGATCAAATAAACAAATTTGAAATAACTAAAATGCCGATCAATACGGAACTATTAGAAGTAATCAAAACTACGGCACAATATTTGCCAACGATAAATGGATCAGAAGGTCCAGTACATTTAAAACAATTTATTCAAAGTATTCAAAATTTTCACTCGAAATATGGAATAAGCAATGACGCCAACCAAAACGATTTAATCTGTCTTATAATAAAGTCAAAAATTCAGGGACAAGCCGAATACGCTCTCAATGTTTGCCTAGAACCTAAGAATAAGAAATGAACTTTCAAACGTACAAACAATAGAAGAATTGGAACAGGTAGTCAAGAGATATAGTTTAACACACCAAATTTACACAAAGACCAATCCTATACAAAAGAAACCAATTATGAATAGACCCCAATATCAACAATTTCAACCACAATTCCGAGCCCAGTTCCAACCTCAACTATCGACGTCAAACATGCAACCTGCACCACAGGAATTCCCAATACCTGTTCAATTTAAACCTAATTATGTCCCGCAATTTCCAATACCAATCAAACCAAATCCCAACTATAAAGCAGCTCCCCTATACCAAAATGGAAATTTGGAAAGCCACCACCAACACCTATGAGTGGAGTATTAACGATCAAAAGTGGTAGACCAACTGATAATACCCACCAACAAAACCAACGGTATAACCACTTCGCGAACTCTCGACGAAGAAAATGGGGAAGAAATCGACGAGAATAACATAGAACAACAAACATTACAACATCAACAAGAAATTGAGAAACTTATCTGGTATCAACAGTACTCACAATACCAAAAAACACCTGCCGAAGAAGATAGAAACGAGGATTTTCGCACAGACGCCTCTTCCAACTCAGAAATATAAACTTAAATAACATCCAATGTAACACATTACCATACGTAGAAATGTCGCACTTATAACTAAAACTCCTTATCGACACCGGTTGGTACGATACCCTAATTAGACCAGTAACCGCATACCAACACAAAATCCCGACATCTCAAATCAGACCAATCAAATTAACTACCATCCATGGAGAATCCCTCGTCAATCAAGAAATAACCTACCCTATCTTAAAAGATTTCGACATCAATGACAATATGGAATGTATATTATACCCCTTCCATAATTATTACGACGGTATAATTGGGAACAAAATACTGCAAAAATACTACCTATCGATTAACAATAAAGATCAGTGTTTGTATAACGAAAATAAAACCATCACAATACCATTCAAATATAGAACGGACTTCAACACACAAAAACTAGAAATCGGACCCAAAGAGATTAACATAATCCGCGTCCAAAGTAAAATGGATGATGGCGAATACTTGATGCCAAAGAGAGAAGACAAAGGTATTTTAGTACACGAAGCAATCATTAACGTAAATAACGGAGAATACCGATGTGAAATAAAGGGTCTTTCAATAGCAGTGATATGTTTTGAAATTGACAGAAATGTCAAAATTATCTGTCACTGTCAAATTTGTTCAGTATATCTTGCAATTTCATTATGGAAAGATATACGCTTCAGCAACGGTTGGAAATAGTCCAATTATTTTATCAAAACAATCGTTCCTTTATTGCAACGAATCGTGCTCTTCTCCCTATTTATGGACGTCACAATCGACCTAGTGTGCTCGCTATTCGTCGAATAATTGATAATTTCGAAAGAAATTTTTCGTTGCACAATGCTCGTGTCCCGGTAAGGCAAAGATCTGCTCGAAGTGCTGAAAATATTGCTGCTGTTCAGGCTAGTGTTGCTGAAGAACCGAATTTATCGATTTCGAGACGTTCGCAACAACTGAGGCTGGCGAATTTTACATAAGGATTTGGGTCTACATCCTTACAAAATTATTTTGACACAAGAATTGAAACTCATGGACCATCACAAACGTCGTGAATTTGTTGATTTTGCCCTGGAGCAACTTCAAAATGACGGAGATTTTTTTAAGCGGATCATTTTTTCGGATGAAGCCCACTTTGAACTCTGTGGAGCAGACAATAAACAAAATTGTCGATATTCGGCTGAAAGGAATCCGCAGATTACAAATGAAAGGCCTTTACATTAAAAAAAGTGACGGTTTGGTGTAGTTTGTGGCATGGTGGAATTATTGGGCCCTACTTTTTTGAAGATGAAAACAGAAATTCAGTAACCGTTAATGGTGAGCGGTACAGGACCATGATCACAAATTTTTTATGGCAGGCAGCAAACACTGAACTGCGGACGATATCGGAAAACTTCAATATAGAAACACAACCTACGAACAACAAGAGAATATCAAATGGGTTTGAATTAATCAGAAGTAACCGTCTGAATGAATAAGAAAAGGAACAATTGCGAAGGGTAATCAATCAATATGGCGATATCCTACACCTGCCAGACAGCAAACTGACATTGACGAACCAAATAAAACACCACATCAAAACTACCGACGAGATCCCAGTCCATGCGAAAATTTATCGGTATCCACCTGTACACAAAGAAGAAATAAAAAGTCAAATAACCGACTTATTAGAAAAAGGCATCACAAGACCAAGCCACTCACCGTGGTCCAGCCCCGTGTGGATCGTCCCCAAAAAATTAGACGCGTCGAGACGACAAAAATGGCGAATGGTGATAGATTACAGAAATTTGAACGAAAAAACAATCGACGAGAAGTACCCCCTTCCTAATATAGAAGATATCTTAGACAAACTGGGAAAGTGCCAAAATTTCACCACGTTAGATTTAGCAAGTGGGTTCCATCAAATCGAAATGGACGAAAAATCAATCGAGAAAACAGCATTCTCTGTAGACGGCGGACACTTTGAATTCCTACGAATGCCGTTTGGGCTAAAGAACGCACCGAGTACATTCCAAAGATGTATTAACAACGTATTAGGAGAACTAATCGGAAATGGCTGCCTAGTCTACATGGACGACATAATAATATATTACAAGAACACTTAAGAAAACTCAGAGAAGTGTTCGACAAATTATGAAAATACAACATGAAAATCCAATTAAATAAAAGTGAATTTCTCCATAAAGAAGCCGAATTCTTAGGCCATCAAGCAACATCAGATGGAGTTAAGCCCAACCAAAAGAAGATCGAAGCTATCAAAAAATTCCCCAAACCCACAACAAGTAAAGAAATTAAGTCATTCCTAGGACTTGTCGGATATTACCGGAAATTTATAAAAGACTTCGCACACATCCCGAAACCAATGACGAAGTATTTAAAGAAGGGAGTAAAAATCAATAGTAACGACCCAGAATACTTAATATCGTTTGAAAAGTGCAAAGAGTTATTAACTAACGATCCCATACTAATTTATCCAGACTTCGCTAAACCATTCATTCTGACAATTGATGCATCACAATTTGCAATTGGAGCAGTGCTATCACAAGGGCCTATAGGTAGCGACAAACCCGTAGCATATGCTAGCCACACCGCAAACAAAGCCGAATAGAACTACAATAGAGAAAGAATTGTTAGCCATAGTATGGGCTACTAAGTACTTTTGCCCATATCTCTATGGACAAAAGTTCAAGATATATTCAGACCACCAACCATTAAAATGGCTACACACCTCAAAGACCCTGGGAGTCGCCTAGCAAGATGGCTGTGTAAACTAATAGAATTCGATTATGAAATAACCTATATAAAAAAGGGTCGGCAATAACAAATGCAGATGCATTAAGTAGAGTTAAGAAAATTAACGCAATAGAAGAAGGATCAATGATCGTACAGCTAGACGAAGGATTCGATACACATAAGGAATTAGAAAATCTATTACAAGAAACACACAATAACAGGAACAGCGAATTTGACCCCTACGAAGAGCTTGAAAAATTATTAGAAACACCCGACAAAGAACACAACAGAGACTTCGAAATATACGAAAACCTGGAAGAGTTAGATAAAATACTAGAGACTCATAATACACAAGAGGCCATTGAAAATATAGAAGACGAACCAGATAATCAAACAATACATTCGAATGAGGAAAACCCTATAGCCGAAGCACAAATCAGCGATAAGATTATCAACAGCTATAATATTCAAATTTACATAAATAATGGACAAACATATACAAGAATTGTCCGAAACCCCTGGAAAAAGAAGAAGCAAGTCTTCCTAACAATAAATACGCAAGCAGGAGAAGAAGAAATAGCCAGTAAATTAAAAGAAGATCTACATCCGAAACAATTAAATGCTCTATATTTTGAAAAGATAGAACTACGACCATTAGTAATGAATATCATCAAAAAATACTTTAACCACAATCTCAAAATTAATCGAAGCAACAAAGAAATTAGAAGATGTAGTAGACACATCAAAACAACAGGAAATCATAAGAAACACCCATATTGGCACAATAGGAATAAACGGAAACACAACAAAAATAAAACAAAATTACTACTGGCCACACATAAAAGAAGACGATGACAAACTCATTAAATATTGCGAAACTTGCAATCAAGCTAGATATGATTTTCAAGCCAACACCAATACGTAACAGACCATTCAAGCATGTATACGTGGCTATATTGTCTATTACACCGCAAAACAAATATCTATCAATCGTCGACAGCTTTACTAAACATCTAACACTTCAAAAATTACCACCCAGAAATGCTATCACGATAAGGAAGTAATTAATAGAGTATTTAGCAAGATTCGGAGTTCCTGAGAAAATAACAACAGATAACGTGAAAGAGTTTACATCCGCAACAATTAAAGAGTTAGCTGAAAAATATAGTATAGGGGAAGTCCGGGCAAAATGGATAGCCCGGGCAAAGCGAATACTCCTCACCATTTAAAAATGGCGCGTCTGAGTAAGCTTGCCGCACTTCACCGGGTTCCTTATTTACCCCTCAATGGTACGCACACAGAATTACCGCACAAACACCTATCACTCAAAAAAAAAACGAAAATAATAAATAAATACCAAGTGGTTACGATATTTTGAGTTACGTATTTTTGTAATTACTCATGTACATGTGTTGTTACTGTTTAGATATTATTATGTTTTTAAAGTGCATGGATTTGAGTTGAAATAGAGTGAATTTCATTGAGATATTTATTGTGGATTTAAGTTTAGGTTAGGTTAAGTTCAACAAGTACCTACCGGGCAAAGTGGACACGGGCAAAGTGGATACTGTATCTACTTTGAAAACTATATCTACTACTTTTACAACTGATGATTAGAACCTCTGCACTTCCTATGAACAGTGGAATAACGACAAATGCACGGCTTACGAAGGAGGAAATGTATTTCTTTGTGACAAATGCATTAATAACTGATTTGTTTTATTTTTCTTCAGTTTAATTTTTTTACCTATTTTATTCGATAGTTATACCTTAATTAACTGTGTTTACTTTGCCCTATAGTTCTACTTAATTTAATTTTTGTTAATCTTTGTTTTACTTATTTTATTCGATAAGTATACTTTAAACAACCATGTATCCACTTTGCCCGGGGGGGTCGGGCAAAGTGGATAGCGGTAATAGTTGCATATTATTAATTATTTAAAGTGAAGCATTAACGTTAGGTTATTTTAGTAAATTTTATTAAAAACTTAAATAATTACTTGTTCGAACGCGATCATTATTTTATTTTAACATCAATTGGTTTTTTTTCTACAGGCCTTCAAACGTTAAGGTATCCACTTTGCCCGGACTTCCCCTACAGCTGCATTACATAACACCTAGGAATCCTAATTCTAACTCGCCAATAGAAAGGTCACATTCGACTATATTGGAAACCATTAGGTCTATAAAACTGGACAATCCTGAAAAAGATATTGAAGAAATAGTCCAATGGAGTTTGATAAGCTACAATAATAGCATTCACACGAGTACAAAATATTCACCAATAAGTCTGATTCAAGGCGGCGACATAAACGAGGACAGATCAACCGAAGCCTACCAAGCAGACAGTCACATAAAAGAAACCCCAGAAATATTCAACAACATCAATACTTACAACCAACAAGACAAGAGAAACCGATCCCGTAGTAAAACTACCAATCTATGAAAAACAAAATAAAAGAGAAATTACAAAAATCCAACCCTTGTATAAAAAGAAGCAGCAACTCGTGAACAAAAATTTAACAAAACGAAAATCATCTGTTACTGATGCTGGTACTAGCAGCGCTGTTAACTCTGGTGATAACCACTAAAGGGGAGTTAATAATAAACAAAATAAAACAACCAATCACCCCAATAAAAGAAGGAAATGCATATGTACTATCAAACTACATTCACTTCCAATATCACGTCAACATTACAAAATTAAAAGAAAATCTGCACACAATAAGCGAAGGCATACAACTCCTAAAACAAGTAGCCCGGAGCAATCATCCAGACATAATTGCATCTGAACTAATTGTAAGATCTCTGGAAGAACTTCAAACAATATGCGACATACAAAACCAAAAACTTAAGTATTTCAACGAAAATCCGAGAAGTAAGAGGGGATTGATTAATGCCATTGGTAATATTGCAAAAACACTATTTGGTACAATGGACAACGAAGACCGAGAAGAAATCAACAATTATCTAAAAGCCGTAAAAGAAAATGAACAACAATTAGTCAATAAATTTAATGAAAAAGTCTTCATCATTAAAAACGTCACTTCAAACCAAGAAGAAATTCTTTTCCATCTAAAGGATTTACAATCCATGGGATACAACCAGTATAAGGATTTAAGGACAATAATGCAAATGAATATGTTTGAAAATCAACTACATCAAATAGCTGAAATAATTGATCATTTATTAACTACAATAATATTCGCACAACAAGAACAAATGGATATTAACATATTGACACCACCAGAATTCCTTTACATATTAGAACAAATACCCATTGAAATCAATCATTATTTACCAACGAATAACCAAAACCAAAGTCAACAAGTCAACACAAACCACGAGATCATATTGTTCACCATATCCATCCCAGAAGTACATCCCGTGGAATATACCTTATATTCAATTTATATCACACCTCAAGACTTCTTGACAATTAAATCATATTGAGCAACAATAATGAATGGTATTCAACAAACCAATGTGAAGAAATTGATCAACAATACCTGTGCAGATCAGAAGATTTACATAAAGAAGACAGCTGCACAATGGAATCCATCTTATCAAATTCTAACAAATGTCCATTAGTGAATGCCGCAACAAACACTCAAATAAAAGAAATCAGCAGAGATACATTCATAATAATAACTAGCAACGTAACGATAATCGAAGAAAATTGTGATCACCACAAACGACAAATACCAATAATGTCAGCTAACCTAGTACAATTGAACAAATGCCAGATGTCTATATGGGGACAACACTACATATCAACGAAAGAAAAGGATATTATCAGCTACTTGCAGATCCCACCAATCAAGGAAGAACATGGCCCAAAACAACAACCAATACAGCTACAACATATGACTGTCCAACACCTCCACGATAAACTAAGTGAATTGAAACCCCTACATATCGAAGCAAATGTAAACCAGCAAAAATATCACAATATTGTAATATATCTGATTATTTTCATTACTATATTAATTATATTCATTTACATTATTTTAAAACATAAGAACCATATTAATGTAAAACTCCTTCGAATTAAGAAAGAAAATAAGGAAAAAGAGAACGAAACCCTTTTTCTTCAATTTTAAGGAGGGAGGAGTTATGTGACAATTTTAATGTTATTTATAGGACATTTTGTAGTGTTACCTAGATCTTAAGACGGACCTAGCACCTGCAAACTGACCCTTGAGAACCCTTAATCTCACAAATTCTCACACGATATTTTAGTATAAAAAGGGCGCATTCCACATTAAAAAGTTTAGTAATAATCTGGAATCGCTGCTGAATTGATTTTAGTTCGAAGTTAGTTCACTAAGTTGTAATTGTGCTATTTTTCAACAAAACTATTATTTTTTCAACAACGCGTTATTACTCAACATAACTTATATTACTTTGGAAATTATTGTATAGTATCGGCATTCCTTTGCTTTCTCGTTTAAATGATTTTATTATTTTTGAGAGACTATGGGTGTTTAGGTTTTCGAGATTAGTTTGCCACTTAAGATTGCGTTTTGTTGAAATTTGTAGTTTGATTTCGCGATTTAGATGGTTCATCATGTATTTGTGGCTTAGGTCCAGGGAGCGTTGCCACATTTTTCTAGCTTTGTGTCGAATCTTAATTAGTTTCTTTATCGAGTTTATCTATGTTGGGGTTGATTTTTAATGTTTTATGTGCTTTTGTTTTAAGTTGAAAATTATATTGGAGAATTTTTGAATTTCGAAACTGCGAACGTTAACCCTTAAGCCATCTTATTGCTTATATAATTATGGTCGAATTATTACTATATGTGTCACGTAGAAAAGTTGGAAGCTTTTTTTCTTGAAAATTGCTAACTAGTGCATCTTTATACTTTATTATATAAACACCCTAACGATATACGTTAACAAACAAACTTTTAAAAAAACAAAATATTCTTAATCATAAATGAACTTTAACAATTGACTGGCAAAATTATAATACAAAAATTGTATTAGTGGAAGACTCGATTTTTTTTTCCATATCTTGACCCAACCAAAAAAAGTCAACGCGTTCTCAAAAATAGTATTAGCAGCCGGATATCAACGAATCTTTACCCTAAAATAGGAAGCCGGGCGATATGATCTCATTAATAATTGACTTACGTTAACCGAGGATACAATTTGTATTATTAATATGTGTCATACGAATAAAAATTGAGATGAAAATTTAAGATGTTTACATACTAATTCCAAAAAAAACAATTGCGAAAATCTCTCTCTTTCTCTATCTGTGTATGTGTAACATTATGCTAAGATCTCCATTAGAGCCAATTATATACTACTATTATTTATATTAACAATAAGTTTTATATAATTATGTATAGATTTACACATGCTTATTTACAACAAATCTAACCATGTATGAATAGATACAGGGTTTATATGTATTGATCATATATAACAGGGGTGGGCACATACTAGGACAATGAGAGCCGCAGTCCGGTTTTTCGTATGTCATAAAGAGCCACTTACTTAAATACAGAATTCGAATTTAATTTCAAATTAATATGGTTATGTATCTTATAACGGATTTAAATTTTCAATGAGAGCCGCACTTAGCCCAACAAAGAGCCGCATGCGGCTCCGAGAGCCGCATTTGCCCACCGTTGCTATATACCCTATGTCCACGGATCGAGTTCCAAAGAGGAAAAACTTTTTTATTTTGCGTTTTACAAGAAAAATGTATTCTTGATAAAAGTTTTTACATGTCCTGAAACGGCCAATTCAGTTTTAATCTTTTCAAATTTACTTTTATATTTCAGATAAAAATCTAAAATTGTTCGTTTCAGTTGAAAATTTTTTCAAGACCCAAAAAGTAAGTTTGCATTGTCATGATAATTGCCATTATTTATTTATTTTCATTAACCGTAATTGTTAAAAATGTTGTCAAAAAAACAACGCATTTACCTAAAATAAAAAACTTTTGATTAAATTCTTCGACAACTCGACGGATCGCTTTATTACCTTTGCCATAGCACTGTATTAGGTAAATAGTTATTTATGATACAAGTGTTAAAAGTGGCATTTTATTTTGCGAGTGGGTAGCTTGCGAAACGAGCCGGAGTCGAGTGGAGCAACCCCACGAGCAAAATAAAATCATTTTTAACACGTGTATCATACAATATTTTATCTACAACCACAGTACAAATCTCCTAAAATCCTTGAATTTATATTTGACATTTGCTATTTGACAGAACAAAATTATAATTTGTCATAATAAATGCGTGATGTGAACATCACGAATAAATGCATATCGTTGTTCATTTTAGTTTTGACAAATATATCTGTCAATCTATTTATAAAACTGATCTGTCATTTATAACACTAGTGTTATAATATTAAATTTTTAACTCGAGTAAACTGTGTTATAAACGTCACTTTTAATAGTGGTTGTAGATAAAAAAAATAATCGATTATAGCCACTGTTAAGATACGCATACTTAGTCAAGGTTAATAGTTGCTATAAATACGTGTGGAATTCAACTTATAAGAGATAACAATATCAACAATGTGTTGTCTCTATTGTAAGCATTATGAGTGTTGAAAATTGTCCATAGGCAACTAAGTACATCTCATGCTGTAAATGCATTAGACAGAGATATTATCGCTTATTCTTTTCATAACATCTAGTTAGACGCCAGTTGGCATCAATGGAATTAAAGGAAATTTTGCACACATTGTATAATTTCTTAGAACTATTATCTGATAATTCGAAAATAAAGTACATAACTAGGGATCTGATTTTTCATTTCAATGTTCATTTATTAGATAGTTTTGTCTGGTTGGTAAAGAATCGTTTTCTTTTGTAATTTTTACAATTCCATAATTGGTATTTATGAATTTTTAGGTAGTTTACTTGTGGTCGGATTAAAATCGTGATTCTATAAGTTGGTTTTTTTTAATAAATATTGATTGAAATTTGATTCTGAAAACAAACAACACATGTTTGTTGATATTGCTGTCTTAACAACAGTGGGCGTCTAACTAATTAATAAACATAAAAAATTCCTCCTATTCGACCTACTCCGACCACAGAATTGTTCTATCGTATACCGTGAATAGGAGGAGACTTCATCCCACTATTCTTCTAATGTACCTAGTACAATTTGGCGCCCCGTATATAATCATATGTAAGTCATATATAAATCATATATAAATAAAATAAATACAAATTACGCAGTAATACCCACACTTACCCTGCCAGAAAAAAATTTGTTCATACGTTTATTCATTTTTTTATCGCTTAATGATCCTGGAAAAAAATTCTGAAATCATAGTATTTTATTATTATTATTACTATCATTTTTTTTAATAATTAAAGGAATGATAAGGAGCCATCCAATTGTACAGAAATTTGGAAATACTATTTTAGATTTGAATTTCGTGACAAACATTTAGTGAAAATTTAGGGGAAATCAAGTTGTTGGTATTCAGAACGAATAAGTTTGGCGACAATGAACCTTTTTCCCGTAAGAAGTTTTTCAAATAATTACGAGATGGCAGCACCCGCGGTAGGGACAAATAATATTTAGTTTCCATTTAAAATCATGTAATTTTGATGTTAATTTACAAGAATTTATCATCAAAATTACATGATTTTAAATGGAAACTAAATATTGTTTGTCCCTACCTCAGATGCTGCCATCTCGTAATTATTTGAAAAACTGCTTACGGGAAAAAAGTATTAATTGAAACGGTATCACTCTAGATTTGACATTTCGGCATCTAGTTCTATGTTGAAATTAATGATGCGGACATAGGCAAATAAATCCCTAAAAATATAACTATATTCAAGGGTACCAACTTAAATCTAGGAATCCTTTGATTGATGAATTTAGTATATCAATTTTATCAGTTGCTTATAAATATTTTCGAGTATCTTGTTATACAATTAAAACCGTGAATAATTGCTATGTAATCAAAATTCGTGTACACTACTATTATCATACACTTATTATTGAAGAAAACGCGATTTAATTTAAATTTTCCGCCAATTTAAATGTCAAAATAACGCTACATTTAGCCACGAATTTTTCAAACAAGCCAACTTGATTTTATTGTTTTTTATTGATAATTAGGCAATATTCAGACGTATTTCTTGTAATTAATTAAAGAATTAATTAATTTTGTATTTTTAGGTGCTTGCTTTTGACAATAAAAAAAGCGCATGCTCGTGTCCTTGTGATTTGATATCAAACTGATTGGAGAGTTGGTTCGTTTTGCTGACGACGCTTTTTTTTTTCAGTTTGTTATTTCAACTGGTGGGAGCAGCAATTATTTATAATTTATAAAAAACAATTCTAGTGAAACGAAGAAGAGCGAATTGAAACATATTCAATAAATTAGAAATTATAATTAGAATTGATTGGTTAGTATAAAAGAAAAATGGCTGCATCAATGAAGAATGCTACACAAAAATTAAATTTGTTTATAAATTTGAAGAAATTAACGAAATTATCAACAACAACTGCACCACGTACATATTACACGTATGTAAATGAGCCAGCACAGCCTATTAAAGGCAAAGAACCGAAATGGACAACCGCCGAAGAGGCCTTCAAGATCCTCAAATCAGGTCAGTATATTCTACCAAAATCAAAACAAATCTACTAAAATTGAGGACAGTGGTGTAAGTTTGGATGTCAAATCCTGTTTTTAGGGTGATTTATTACGTTTTTCCATTTTGCCAGGATTTACATGGTTCCATTTACATTTGTAATTTTTTGACTTTTCTAAAATTCAGTTAAAGTTCTGGAGAGAATATTTTATACAAAAAGTAGCGCTACTGTTTTGAAAATTAGTTTAATTGAACTTTGAACTATCAAATATAGAAATGAATACTGACTTGTATGATAAGGCAATTATTTATATTGCCTTATTGGTATTTGAGTAATTAATCGATAATTATGGCAAAATTCCTATATTTGTTACAATTACTAAATTATTTGCAAAGTTAAAAATGATAACGATATCATTGTTGGACTTTATCAATGCTAAATGATTATTTAATTGTCTTTTATTGTTGATAAAATACTGATAAAGCGAAACTATTGTTTATTTTGTTTTATGGATTGTTGTAATAGTTGATTTCTGAAACAAAAAATGGACTTTATTTTCGACAACAAAGTCCAAGGTTCATCTTCCACACAAAAAAAAAAGGAATAAATAATATTGTATGATAGTTGCACTCACGCAATCTTTGGTGACGTCAAGAGATTCCCTTATGATTGGTAAATAATAAAAATAGAATCGTTGAAAAGTTATATCGAAAAAAAAGACACGAATCGTCGGTTTTATTTTCATAGAATTTTTGGCAAAATTTTCAAAACAGTGTTCAAATAGATTCCAATCATCCAGTGAAAGTTTGATATATCAAATTGGTCTAGTTTCGGTCGTATTAAGCAATTAAGGGGTGATTATAGGTCGATAGATTATTGAAAATATTACAGACTACAATCAATTAGATTCAATGTTTCGAAAAAGTAATTAACTTTTACAATTAATTATTGCTTAATGCCCTACAATCTGTGCATTTATCGTATTTATGATAGATGTGGTGCTTAAGACAAGGTCAATCTCAAGGCAAATGATTAAAGCCATGAAATAAGAATAGTATTTTTCAACGCTTCGACCTTTAGAAATCCATGTTTTTTATTTTCCTCCATCAAATTTTCTATTATTATTACGAAGTCCACTCTTTCTATACATACAGGCTGAGCCATCTAATTTGGAAAAAATTTTAATATATGGGATATCTCTCTTATTTGTGAGTCGATCTTCCAAATAGTCCAAGAAATTGGAGTAGATCTTACTTTTCTCAATGTTAGCCAATAATTCATGACTTTTCCTTCCTTAAAGGTTTCCTTCTCTTAAACGTATATGTATTATGAAAATGTTGTTCGTATTGCACGGTCCAGTCTTTCCTGAAGTGTGTACTAGGGTGCTTCATTTCAGAGCAAAAATTTTTTTTTTAAGTCCCACCAGAAAATCTTGTAGTCGGTGGAAAAACAAAAATTTTGAGCCGCATAGTAGCTCTTAATTCCGCTTTTAACCCGTTGCTAATCCATTTATTTTGCCCATTTAAATAACATTGAAAAGTATTTTTTTTTAACTTTTTCCTTCCGCTCACCGTATTAAGTTTTTTTTCTCGTATTTTGACTTATTGGCTCTTGTAGAGGACTAAATTTTCTACAAAAAAGGTCTTTTGAGTCGAGTCGGTAACTCGATTAGATTTCTTCACAAATCTTCTTATATTAAAATTTCGTAAAAATAACGTGAAATCTCATCTAGCGCCAAAACTATTGAAAATGGATAAAAAATGTCAAGAACAATTTTGTAGGAAATTTGATGCCCTACAATTTTTGTAATTAAACAATTTGTCGTAACTCTCATAGTTTAGTAACTACAGCCTCTTAAAATATAAAATTTTAATATAAGAAGCGATTTGTGATGAAATCTTATCGAGTTACGGACTCCAATCAAAGGACGTTTTTTGTAGCAAATTTAGTCCTCCACAAGAGCCAATAAGTCAAAATACGAAAAAAAAAATTAATACGGTGAGCGGAAGGAAAATGTTAAAAAAATTACTTTTCAATGTTATTTAAATAGGAAAAATAAAAAATGGATTAGCAACGGGTTAAAAGCGGAATTAAGAGCTACTATGTGGCTCAAAATTTTTGTTTTCCCACCGACTACAAGATTTTGCTCTGAAATGAAGCACGCTAGTGTGTACGCATCATATAGTCACGAATCTGATCTTTAAAATAGTACAGATTTTAAGGCATTAATATGACTATTTTAATTCCTTGTCGAGCAGCAAAACCCAACTTTTCGCGTGCTTATATGAGTTACAAGAGTACCACACTAGGTTTTGCTTTCCAAATTCAAGATTTTGCACACCAAATTTAGTACAATGAAACCTCTTTTTGCGGACACTTTTGCCAACATACATTCTTCTAAATGAAATTTTCAACTTCCAGAATTTCCCTAATATAGACACCTGCTATTCCGGACATTTCTTCCAAGTCCCGTGCGTGTCCATATTAGAGAGGTTTTACGGCCGATTTCACCAACGTGGATCAACGACGTTGAACCAGTTTCAGAACTGATCTCGGCTCAAATCGTTTCATCAACGAGGATCAAGTGAATGGTGACGTAGTTGAGACCGATTTAAGTTGAACCCGATTCAGTTGAGCCGAGCGCCAGAAATTCACTAGAAATGCATTTCACCAACCCGATTCAAGTAAAAACACCGATTTAAGTCCCAACTGAACCAGGATCAAAGTAAAACCAGTCCAGAGGTGGTTTAAACCTCCGAATACAATACAAAGATATGAATATCTACATTGATTATTCGAGTTTTATTTTTCTAAAATATATTTAGATATAAAAATTTCATTAAAATCGATGCTTATATTACTTTTCCTTTTTTTATGCGATTTTATTTAATTAGACTGATTCATTGTTAAATATACCATGTTGAATTAAATCTGCCATGTCGCAAAAAAACTCATCCCATTATTGTAACAACATTATCAAAAAAGTTTAGTTTAGATATAAGTTCATTCATTTTGGATAATTTTGGCGATATCGGTACCTGTACAGGTATAAAAGGCCGTTAAGGGTTGATACCCTCTCTTTTTTTGTATATAATCGAAGATGTATGTTTCTACACATCAAATTGTTTCTGTTGGGTTTGATTGTTAATTTGATTTTTGGTATATTGTTGTTGATTGTTTTTTCGTGCTTTTGTGTACTATTTTAGAACATTTTTTGTGAATCAACTGACTCCGAAGAAGAGCAAATGGCGATTGTTCGGCGGCCAATTAACATTTATCAACCACTTGACAAATTCAATGAGAATGAGTTTCGGTTGAGGTACCGATTTTCAAAACGATCGGTTAAACGATTGCTAGCTTTAATCCAAAAGAAACTAATATTATACAACAAAACGGAATCGCCCTCTCTCGCCGCTAAATCAACTTTTATTAACGCTACGTTTTTTTGCCACGGGGGCTTTCCAGGGATTGTTGGGTGACCACATTGATATTAGTCGCGCGACAACATCAAGAATTGTGTAATAAATAAAAATCCAAATGGCAGACACCCCTGATGAAAAAACCATGTAAGGGTAGATTGGGTTTTCCCAGTATATGAATTGTTGTAAACATCTGGTAGATAATAACAGAATAAAGGAATTTTTATATCTTAGAAAGTTCGTTATTTTTATGGTTCAACATAGGTATGCAGATTTTCAAAAATAGTTACCTACAATTATTCATCAGTTTGTACGTAAAATAAATAAGGTAGAATCTTTGAACAAATTTCGAATTATTTGAAATTTTTGACAGCCGTCAAAAAAATTACTAAATTTTCATACCAACCCGCTCATAAAAACCCCTAGAACCGGTTGAACTCGGGATCAGTTGATCCTGGTTCACATTCACTTAAATCGGCTTGGTGAAATTGGATCAAAAATGAACCGGATCAAAATTTGAGTCTGGTTCAGTTGATCCAGTATTTGATCCGTGTTGGTGAAATTGGCCGTTAGTGTATTTACAAACTGTCTGAAAGTGAGTGAGATTGAAAATTTTTTATCTTGCTTAAAATTTCTTATTCTTCTTTTAAAAATAACACTGGGGTCGTCTAAAATTAATAAAGCACTGGGGCTGTACTAGATGACGTTATTGAGAAGTTTTATCTCTTCTGGGGGCATTTGACTTAAATTCACAAGTTTTTTTTTAATGATAATTGAACAGTAAATGAGAAACGCAGGCATTTTATTATTTTTTCTTAATACTAACAGTTGAAAGTAGACTTTACTTTACTAATATATTAATGGTAAAGTGACACTTTTCTTCACTAGTACTTTTCTTCACTAGTGAGGAAAAGTGTCTTTTCTTTTAGTTTCTATTAAAAATGATGTTCAACAAGTTTTTTTGTGGGACAAAGTCGACGCAATTGTTTTTCTCAATATCATCACACATTTTTAACAATTCAAAAATACACAGATTAAATTTTGGAATATAAGAAAAAAAACAAACAAACAACTGAGAATTAAAATACCTCTATCTTCAATTAAATTATATATTAATTATTCCCAGTGATTTAAATTAATTTCGGTTAATTTGAATTTAAATTTCGATTAAAAACAATTGCGTCTCTCACAGATCGTCTACTTTAATGAAACCCAACTGAACTCGTTAAACACCAAATAGCGAATGACTGTCTGTCTAAAATTTGGCCTTGTCTAGAATTTCTCGAAGATGTTTCTTCTAGAATGTAAACAAACATCTATAAATATAAAAATAAAGGTCAAACGTTTTTTTAATTATTCTAGTAAACAATTGTTATATATATATAGGTATATACAAAAATTAATACCTATAATAAAAATCGTCGTTAGTATTAAAAAAAATGTTGTACTTTACACGGTGGGAAGTGTCTTTTCACACTCGCGGATTTGGATCACTCGGCCTTCGCCTCGTGATCCAAACTATCCGCTCTTGTGAAAAGTGTCACTTTCCCACCTTGTAAAGTAAATAACTATTGTTATAATTGCAGACAATGTGGTGGTCGCCCAAGGTGCTGCAGCCACACCAACTCATCTACTACAAGCAATGACGGATGTTGGTAAAGCGAACAAATTAAAAAACATCACCGTTTGTCATATGCATACAGAAGGACCAGCACCACATGCCGATCCATCATGTGAGGGCATTTTCCGATCATTCTCATTTTTTATGGGCGGTAATGTACGTAAAGCTGTTGCTGAAGGACGTGCTGATTGTCTACCAATCTTCTTACAAGAGATTCCATTATTATTCTATAAGAAAATCATTCAACCCGATATTGCCTTAATACATGTCTCACCACCAGATGAACATGGTTATTGTAGTTTAGGTACTAGTGTTGATTGTGTACGAGCCGCAATGACACATTCCAAAGCAATTATAGGTAAATTTATTAATTTATTAAAAAAAAAATTTGATAAATAAAAAGAAATTTTCAGCTCAAGTCAATAAACAAATGCCTCGTACATTCGGTGATGGTATTATCCATATTAGTCATATAGATTATGCGATAAAATTGGATGCACCATTACCACAACACGGTGGTCGGCCACCAACTGAAGTTGAATCGAAAATTGGTAAATTAATTGCTGAGAATTTAGTTGATGATGGTGCCACATTACAAATGGGCATTGGCAATATTCCCGATGCCGTACTAGCTGCATTAATCAATCATAAAGATTTAGGTATACATTCGGAAATGTTCTCAGGCGGTGTTATTGATCTAGTTGCAAATGGTTGTATTACAAATAATCGTAAAACAATACATAAGGGACATATTGTTGGTTCATTCTTGATTGGTACTCAACAATTATACGATTTCGTTGATAATAATCCATTTATTGAAATGTTAGCAATTGATTATGTTAATAATACATCAATAATTGCACGACAACCACAAATGACTGCAATTAATTCATGTATTGAAGTTGATTTAACTGGTCAAGTTGTTTCCGATTCAATTGGTACACGAATGTATTCAGGTTTTGGTGGACAAGTTGATTTTATACGTGGTGCTGCTGAAGCACTTGATGGTAAAGGTAAACCAATTATTGCGCTACCATCAAGTACCAATAAAGGTGAAAGTAAAATTGCACCAATGATCAAACCAGGTCAGTATTTTATTTGTTTAATTATGTTGTCATTTTTAAATACAAATTGATTTATAGGTGCTGGTGTTGTAACAACAAGAGCTCATGTTCATTATGTTGTAACCGAATACGGTATTGCTTATCTGTTTGGTAAATCGTTAAGGCAACGAGCACATGCACTTATCTGTATTGCCCATCCGGATCATAGAGAATGTTTAGAGAAAGCAGCTTTTGAACGCCTTAAAGTGATGCCTAGTCCATAAAAAATCAAAATCACAGCAATTATAAAAACTTGATAATTATTATATAATTTTTATTCATTTTATAAATTAGTTGAATTATAAGTTTATTGATAAAAACAATTTAAATAATATTGTAACAATATTAATTAATATAAATAGGACCGATGAATTTTTACAATAATAATGTTTAGTAGAAATTCCGCCAATTAATTTCAAGCTACAAGTTGCCAGTTTTGATGAATCTTGACAGAAATCCTACCCACGGCTTTGAACCTTTATTTTTTTCGTTCCGCTTTTCGGTTTCGGTTCTATTAGTAGAACCTATATCGATTCGGTTACGGTTTTCGGTTCAGTTCCGGTTCGAAGCTCTGTTCCTATCAGATTAAAAACTTTAAGGCAGAAGTGACTTTAGAATGGAGTGTGTCTGAAACAAAGGCTGAAAACTGTCACAAAATATACAAAAGTATTGTTTAATCATAAATTTATTGAGCAAGTGGATGAAGCTTATTTGATCCTAAATCTGTAGAAAGTTACATAAAAAAATCGACCTCACTAGCTTGACATCTTGGTGCTATTCGTTTAACAGGTCTCATCTAGAAGCAATGATTTCTATTTTAAACCACAACTTCGACCCGGAACTGAACCGAAATCAGAACGAAAACCGGATACATGTTTTACTAATTGAACCGGAACGAGCAAAATAATAATAAATCAGTACATACTGCAATCCTGAGTGTTTTGAACCGAAAACCGAAACGAAAAAAGTAACGGTTCGAAGCTCTATTTTAAACATGTTTTTATTCATCACGGGTAAAGATTGTTACGTCCAAAAGACGTAGGAATTTAACAATTTTTTAGTGAGTCAAATTTTATAGCCTTTTTATGGGTTAACAATTTAACAACGAAAATGATCGGAATACCACGGATATATAAAGTCATTTCATCGTTAAATCGTTGCAAAATTCGCTCAACTATACTTCATTAACTCGCTTAAATGAAGTTTGAGTATTTGAAAATTAGTCAGTAATGGATGTATGACTTTTAAAATAAGCACAATTTCGCCAATTTCCAAATTAAAGGGAGTTGGCACAATTATTACATTTATTTTACACACGATTTGTTTATTAAGTAATGTAAACAAACACATAATGAATATCTGGCAGAGACCGTAGCCAAATGGCGCCAGACATTTTACATTTTTTTACGCCCACTCTACAGAATCTGGATACGGTCGTGATCTGGCCTTTTTATAAACAAGGCTGTCAAATGTTGTGGCATATCAGGCGAAGATAAAACTATATTTCCAGAAGTAATAATCTTGTCAACTTCTATAGAATGTAGTTCTATCTTTGTTGCGGTGCATTCGTTCGTGTGTGTACTTCAAAAATCCTCATTCGTCTGCGTCCCTTAACAAAAAAAAAACTGTATGCTTAGTTGGAATGCCGTGCCGGCTTATTAAGTAACTTTTAGTAATAGAACCAGCAGAGTCCGATACTTTTAAGAGAAATCATCAAAATCGGCAATTTCCACCTAATTTAACAGTAATAACAAACACTATAGGGAAAGATTAAAAAAATACGCTTAGAGAGGCTTTGTTACGCATCCCACCAGTTCGGCAACTTGCCTTGACTCTTAGCAATCTCTGCATTCTTATAGAATTCACTAAAATCAACATAAGGCGCCACTTTATTATCCGGACCGATCTCCTTGACTTTCTCACTAGCCACACTAGTTGTTGTATTTGTACTACTTGAAAAATTCCTCTCTGTATTGATCGTAAACGTATTCCGTGCCGTTGTTGTATTTTGATCAAAATCCATTACAGCAAAACCACCACTACCTGTACAACTTGTTGGTGATTTAATTGCATTCGGTAATGGATAATTGAAATTACGTAATACTAATGTAATATCTTCACGTATTGCTGAACACGATTTATCCGTATTTAAATTCGACATATACCAATCGTGATGTAAACGTACAGCTTTATCAACAACAGCTTGTGCAACACCAGTTAATGTGGCCTGTTCACGGAATTGTTCAACAACACATTGTGCTATATATTTATTGACCTGATCAGTACCAGTAGCTGCTTCAATACATTTATACAATTCCGGTGTCATTAATAACAAAAATCGACAAGATTCATCGATCTGTATACCACCATGGATATCCGGTTCGGCTATAACCGGTTCTTGAGTTGCCATACTTAAATCTTCAAATTCTTTATAACCACCTTTCACCAGATAATTACCTAGACAACGGGTATTCTCTTGGTTACCCAAATGGGTGCAATTTCGTATTTTCTCAATATTGATACCGATTTGTGATAAACGTAATAATTCGTCTTCATTCTTCAAATCATGATCGATACTTAATTGGACGACTTTTAATACAGAATTTGCATCGGTTTTGCATAAAAGAACACGACAATTACCGATATTGGCCACGTACAATTTATTATCGTGAATCAAAGCGATTGCCACAGCTGCTCCCGATGATAATTCGCTATTAATGCGTTTGATCTCTTCAACTTTATGCGGCATCTTTTGGTAGGCCTCATACGAATTCAAGCCTTCCAAATCGTACTGTAAACTAGTCCTTTGCGATAGCAGATCTTGTATTAAACGCTTATAGCCTTCTTCGACGGCATTGAACGCTTGTCGTATTATATCCTTGACTTCTTCATCACTTTTCTTATCTTTCAATGATGAGAAATACATTTCCGCTGTTAATTGGGCTGAAAATGAAGCAGCCCGATTACCATCGTGTCCATCGAACACTGCATACCAATACGTATCATTCTCGAATTCATAATGACAACTACAATCCTCATACGGATGGTCTTCTTGCGGACTACCATCTTCACGATAAATCTGATTTGTTGAATAACCAATACCGGTATTCTTACAAACAGTTAGAGCATCCGTCCATATACCGGAGTTTTTATAACTCGAATCTTCCGGTTTTAATGTTCTCATAGTTCAACGATTTTTAACAACCACCAAATCCGAACATAACTAAAAGATTGTATTAAAATTATTGAAAATTATCGAAAACATACGAAACATTACCAGTTTTCTGAAGAATCCACAAATTTTGGTAATATTTTGAGATTTAGAGTTTTTTAAAAATAACGAAAATATTTTGAGGTTATTATCGATTGTCTCGCTCACTATCGATAGATGGCAGCAGCAGTTTTGAAGTTGCAATTTGTAATACATAAAAAAAAGTCACCAAAATTGCTAATTTTAATCAACTTTCCGATTCTAAAGACTTTTTAATATAAATGGTGAATTTGTGTGACTATAAATAAATAAAATGTATTAGATATATATCACTTAATATAGCAGATTATGCAACTAAAAATACATACTTTTGTAATATTAAATTACTGTATTGTTTGGTTTGAGTCGCGGATATTTGATGTTGATATAAATTTAAACGTTGCCGTGTCATAAAAAAAAACCGGAAATATACCTACCGATTAATTTCAATTATTACAATTTCATTTTGACAACAATTATCATCAAAAGTATTAAACGCAAAATAATTGATTTTAATTGAAGATTTGGTTAAAATTTATGATTTTACATAGAAATAATAATTAAAAATTGATCGTTCTGTTATTTTTGAGGGATTAGTTGTGGCTGATCGTGGCAACACTACAATTATTTAGGGTATTTTCATAATCTAGGTAAAGACAGTACGCAATCTCAAAGTCGCTTAAATTGCTCGTAAATGTTAAATTAATTTAATTTTATTACAAATTATAATAAAACATTTTATTTTTGCTTACATAAAGTAGTTTTAAATCCACAAATTTGTGTGGGAGTCTATTTTTAATTGACCCACTTTCTTATAAAAATTCAGGGAAAATTGTTTTGTTGGCTATCCTGATGCCCGATGGCATTTGTTTGTGTTAAATAGTTGACATTTTTGCGCTATTTGTGTGACGTTCTAATTGAAAGAGTTGTGTTGAAATTTATCAATAAAAATAGACAAGAAAAAAAAAAGAAATCCCGTTATGTTTGTTAAAGTGAAAAAATCCTCACATTATTTCGTGCAATAACTGTAAAATGACCCAAAGATTTTAGTTTAGATTTGAAGGTGAGTTGTAAATTATTGTGATTAAAATAAATATACAAAAATTACTCATAGAAATCGAGCATTAGCCTAATTTTATGTTTAGCAACACCAGCTTTACCCTACCACTATCGAGTGATTTATTGGTAATTCAACAAGAGTTTTCTTTTCTTTTTTGTTGCAGAATAAAAAAAATTTCGTAAAACATTAAAATGATGGCTTTAGATCCGTACGAACAACAATTATTGACCGTATTCGATAGTTACGATCGTGAAAATCTAGGCAGTTTAGATAAAGATAGTTTAATACAATTATGCCAAACGTTACAATTAGAGGAGCAAAGTTCTGATTTAATTAATTGTTTATTAGATGATCCGAAACGTTCACGTGCCACTTTCGGCGAATTTAAAGAGGCTCTATTACAATTATTAGGCAATATGCAACAACAACAACAACACGAGACAACACCAAATAAGAAAGATTTGGCGATCGATTCGTCGTCACCGGAACGTGAAGTCTCACCGAAATTCGTGTACGGTTCCAAAAAGTACGGACGCAGATCACGGCCGAGATGTGAAGAAATTGCAAATAATGTCGATGATTTCGTTGATACCAAGAAACCGACGAATGTACAACGGTCGAATTCACAAATTGAAGTGTCCGATATTAAGAAACGTAAAACCAATTATAAATTGAAACGTTGTACCTCATTGCCTGGTACACAGAAAATTATCGTAACACCACCAACAACAACAGAATTTAATCATACGGAATTGGTGTGTGATGAGAGGATGTTGCGTGAAGCTTGGAAAAAATTGGGTGTCGGTGAGGATGGTTATTTAAATCAAACTGAATTGATTTTAGTTTGTGATGCAATCGGTTTACATAAATTGGCAACAGGTGTATTAAAACATTTATCATATAAATTAACATTAGATAGAAATCGTAAGATAAGTTTTCAAGAATTATTAGAAGCTTTAAAACAAGATGAGACATGGACGGAAGTTCTAGAAACAAATACAGTACCTGATAATGATTATAATCATATTAATGATGATGATGAAGATGATGATGATGATGATGATAATGATGATGAAACAATTACCTCAAATACAGGACAATTATGTTCAGATTCGATAACATTTCAATATATACAACAAGGACCAAATGGTGATGGTTTTATTAATACAAGTGCACTTATTGAAATGTGGGAATCTGTTGGGATTACATCACCAAAAGAATTGATACATGAATTAGGTTTTAATTCACGTGAAATTTGTATTGTTGATCTGGCTAATGTTCTAGAGAAAGAAATCAAAGGTATATTTCCATTTCAAATTTCAACTGTATATCTGCACATTTGTGAATAAATGTATATATGTGTGTGTGTGTGTGAGAGAGAGAGAGAGAGGGAGAGAGTACTCACCATTTAGCCGATTGAAAATTGTCTGTTTCCTACATTTGTTCTCATTTGTCCTATGATCTTGTACAGGTGGACCATTTTCGATGGTTTTGCAGGGTATCTCTTATAAGGAAAGTTCGTACAAACTAACGGATAGCACATTCCTGTCCTACTTTTTCCTGACTAGTCAGATGGTATAATTAGATTTTTGCTATGTTCTTTTGTTTTCAAAAAAGTTGACGCTTTTTCCACAGTTTCTAGACTAGTTTTTAAAGCTGATCTATTTAGCTAATTATATTTTCTCTAGCTTTCACCGTTTTTGAAATATAACACAAACTTATGTTTTTTTTTAAATGGAACCTATATTTAATTTATCGCTCATTAAATTGCTTATTTTTTTCTGATTTCAAATATATATAGTTTGATATAGTTATTATCAAAAATGCGGGAGTTATTTTGAAAATTTCGATTTCGCAAGTAGTGATTACAAAAATTATACTCGAAAGGACTTTAGAGTGCCATGAAACAAATTTTACCTATTGCAAAATACGAAAACAAAAGAATAAATAAATAGCAACCAAAATAATAGTTCGTTGACAAGCTAAAAAAACGATTGTTTCATAGCACTCTAAAGTCTTTTCGAATATGATTTTAGGAATTCTTCCCTGCGAAATCGAAATTTTTCAAATAACTCTCACATTTTTGAAAATAACTATAGCAAACCATATATATTTGAAATCAGAAAAAAATAAGCAATTTAATGAGCAATACATTAAATATATGTTCCATTTAAAAAAACACAGGTTTGTGTTATATTTCAAAAACGGTGAAAGCTAGAGAAAATATAATTAGCTAAATAGAATCAGCTTTAAAAACTACATTGAAAACAATGAAAAGAAAATGAACTTTTTCGATAGCCTACGAGATATGAGGCATTTTTGAAATCGCGAAAAAATGAAAAACCGGAAATAACTCGAAAACAAAAGAACATAGCAATAATCTAATTGCACCATCTGACTAGTCAGGAAAAAGTAGGACAGGAATGTGCTATCAGTTATTTTGTACGAGCTTTCCTTATAGGAAATACCCTGCAAAATCATCGAAAGTGGTCCACCCTGTACACAATATATTCGCTGTTTTTTTCTGCACCCCTAAATGAAATACCGTAAATATGTTACAGTACTTTTAATGAAATCTATTTGAAGATTCAAATGAGGTTTTTCATTACTTTTCTTTAAGGGTTACATTGGTTTCGAAAGCTAAAACAAGTATATTTCTCTAATTTTTTCTAAAATACTAAATAAAAAATTTTGTTCAAAATTTTCAATATGTCAAAGATAAACATTGGACATATGGTGACATTTTCATTTTAAAATTTTGGAAATTGATTCTTCGGGGTCTCATTCTCTGTAACTCCTCAGAATAAAATTCCCTTGGGTTCTCAACGATAATTCAAGATAGATTCATCGGAAAAACAAAATTATTTCTGTTAGTAGATATGAATATTGGTCGTGCTTGAACGAAGAAAACATGTTAACATTTG
Source organism: Epicauta chinensis (assembly GCA_021725515.1). Classification (NCBI taxonomy): domain Eukaryota; kingdom Metazoa; phylum Arthropoda; class Insecta; order Coleoptera; family Meloidae; genus Epicauta; species Epicauta chinensis. Next base: position 29,961 of record JAEDXX010000130.1, read on the forward strand.
AATGTCTAGCAGAGTTGTGTACAAAAAGGTATAGTGTATCCACGAACTTAGTAGAGAGGCCGGGTGATTTATTACGGCTGTAAATCATAAATTCAAGTGTCTTCACAATGGTCCCTCAATGTTGGATTTGTCGGTTCCGTTTGGAATTTATGACCTAATTGCAATATTTTTATTTATTAGCAACTACTAGATATTGAGGGACCATTCTGAAGACACTTGAATTTATGATTTACAGCCGTAATAGATTAAATGACAGTTCTACTAAATCGATGGACGTACCATACTATTTTTGATAGAATTTGCACCACGTATTGCTTTTTAAGATTAGTTCTGTTAAAGAAAAAAGAAAACCGTTCGTATCTTGAAGAAATTTGCAAAATTTGAACAAGATCGGTCTATTATTTTTTGAAAAATTGACTTCAAAAATGGAGTGCTCTTGAAGTTTTCAGTTGAAATAACTCGAACAGCAAAAAATGTTTTTTCGAGGCTTTATCCCCTAGCCTTTTACTCTAATTTACTTAAAATTTGGGTGAATGTTCTCAACATATAGTATTTAATAATAATAATTTAATAAAAGAACTAATTGAAGAAAAGAACTAGAATACAGCTTACATATGGATATACAGGGATGGCATCTAATCTAAGTGCATAGCAGACTTTACTGGTTCTATGACCAGCTTGAGGATTTTTTAACTGCGACCGGTAGGATTTGGGACCTTGGAGACACCATATAAACAATGAATAAATATAACTAAATAACGAGTAAAAACATGTAATATATTGCTTAAAAGTATGTATACGTCACTAGGGTGCTTCATTTCAGAGCAAAAAATTTTTTTTTCAGGTCCCACCTGAAAATCTTGTAGTCGGTGGAAAAACAAAAATTTTGAGCCGCATAGTAGCTCTTAATTCCGGTTTTAACCCGTTGCTAATCCATTTTTCATTTTTCCTATTTAAATAAAATTGAAAAGTAATTTCTTTAACATTTTCCTTCCGCTGACCGTATTAATTTGTTTTTTCGTATTTTGACTTATTGGCTCTTGTGGAGGACTAAATTTGCTACAAAAAACGTCCTTTGATTGGAGTCCGTAACTCGATAAGATTTCTTCACAAATCGCTTCTTATTTTAAAACTTTATATTTTAAGAGGCTGTAGTTACTAAACTATGAGAGTTACGACAAATGGTTTAATTGCAAAAATTGTAGGGCATAAAATTTCCTACAAAATTATTCTTGACCCATTTTCAATAGTTTGGGCGCTAGATGAGATTTCACGTTATTTTTACGAATTTTTAATATAAGAAGATTTGTGAAGAAATCTAACCGAGTTACCGACTCGATTCAAAAGACCTTTTTTTGTAGCAAATTTAGTCAAAATATGAAAAAAAAAAATTAATACTGTGAGCGTAAGGAGAAAGGTAAAAGAATTACTTTTCAATGTTATTTAAATAGGAAAAATAAAAAATGGATTAGCAACGGGTTAAAATCGGAATTAAGAGCTACTATGCGACTCAAAATTTTTGTTTTTCCACCGACTACAAGATTTTCAGGTGGGAGCAGAAAAAAAAATTTTTTGCTCTGAAATGAAGCACCCTAATACGTCACCTTGACTGCCGCCGACAAATTGCCTTCGCCGCCCCACAGATAACTAGTAAAAGAGGGGACGGCGAAGGCCATTTTACGAAGGCGACGTATGCATACTTTTAAACATTATATTGTATATTCTTTTGGTCATATTCGATCATAGTAATTATGTTAAGTTTTCTTTTTTTCTATTTTTTATATGGTGTTCACGAATTTCCCAAATGCTATCCTGCGACCCATCTATAAACAAATGTATCAGACAAAGATGCAACAATCACTATTTAGTCAATTGAAAACTACTTTATCTTTGTTTCGTGCACTTGGTCTACGGTTGTGTACACAAATTAACACCTACAATGTTGATCCATTGGCTACTTATACGCTCTAAATTTACTGTTTTCCCCTATCTTCCTAACTATATATTATAGAGATTTATTTTCTTTACTTTTATTTGAGTTCGCTTGTTCGTCCCGAAAATTTTTGCAAATCACACGTAAATACATAAAAAAAAACAAAAAAAGAATGTAGTATAGCTTCCATATCAATATACAGCGGTGGCATCTGATCTAAGTGCATAGAATTTTGACTATCCACAACAATCATGTTTGCGTCTTATAAAATAATAAAAGAGAGACATACAAATCTGACTTTGACAATACAACTATTTTTCTGATTATTTAATAAGCTTGTTGATTTTTTAATAATACCCTATCTGTAAATCAATATATTAGACAAAGATGCAAGAGTTACTCTTTCATCAATTGACACTTCTTCTGTCTTTGTTACCTACGTTTGTTAGCAGTTGTTCTACGGTTGCGTAAACGAATCAATATTTGTAGTGTTGACTATTTATTCTCACTACATTTGCTGTTTTTCTTCTATGTTCTTAGATGAATTACCACACCTGTATATTATTGAATTTTAAACGAATTATAGAAACACATAAAATCTTAAATTTCTTTGAGTTTATTGTTTCGTTTGGAAAATTTTGGCAAGTGACACGAAAATATGATAACAAAACTATACTTAGACGATAAAATTGGAATTGTTTGATACGTTTGATCTTTCACAACTTCAAAAAAAAAAGAAAGAATTAGGTCCCAGTAACTCTTTGTATATGAATTTTAGTATGTATCTAGATATAATATGGTGGCTGTATATTTTTATAAAAATTGAAAGTGCGTGGAACGCCGCGCGTTAGAAGTGAAGCTTCTTAGGTTAGAGATGAAGTTCATTTTTTTACTGGTTTATTTTCTTTTTGTCGTTGCCTGATGAAGGCTCGATTTTTTCTTGCATTTCACTTATCTCAAATTAATTAATTGATAAATACAAAAACCATAAATCCGGGTAGTTCAGGAAATTTTAGTTTCGTTCCAGAGGGCGCTGTACATTGATCAATGATACCAACTTTAGACCCTAATGTTTATTTTACACAGTTGTCAGAACTGACAGAGTACACCAAATTTGCTGGTTGAACGTGAATTTTCAAACGTCAAATGTGCAACTGCACGCTCCGAAAGTCCCTATGAGTCTGTTTACATATTTTTTTGTAACCTAAAAATTTGATATTATTACGATTGTTTTGTACGTTTGACTTTTTTTAAGAACTTTTTTGACTTTCAAAATAATTTTTGTAATGAATCACAATATTACTTTATAAATTTTCCAAACGTTATACCATATAGTTGGGGATTTTTGGAGCGTGCAGTTGCACATTTGACATTTGCAAATTCACGTTCAACCAGCAAATTTGGTGTATAAGCGACGCTATGGCAACGCTCCCACTCTTCCCTCTTAGCTGTCTGTTAGAAAGGAAGTGTTTCCCGCATTTTCGTCACGCTTTGAAAAAAATTTACTACCCATGCGCGCCTAAAGAAGTTTCACTTCAAAAATCTATCAAAATAAATTAAATTCATTTGAAGTTCCTCTTCATAAGTGAATGTTTTTATATGGAAGCATATTATCATTTGAAAAATCGTTTTAATCTCTATTAATTGAATTCGAATTCTATAGGCATAAATGAAACGAATCGTCTCGACCTACAAAGTCCCCATACAGTATTATTACAAGCCAATTTAACATTATATCAAATGGAGATACGTTGTTTAAAAAATATCTTAGAACAGATGCAGGCTGAACGTGAAAAATTAAAATACGATGTAAATGAAGCAAATAATCGTGCAAAATTATTGGCACAAGAAGTCGATGATAATCATATACGTATGGAACGTAATACACAGAATCAAGTTAAATTAATTGAACAACGCCACAATGATATCATCAAAGAGATACAATTACAATATACACAAGATAAAGAACAATTAACAATAATCAATCAGAATTTAGAATTGAAAATTAATAATTTGGAACAGGAGATTAATAAATTGAAAAATGATTTAGATACAACACATCAATATTCAATAAATTTAGAAAAAGAAAATCAAATCTATAATAATAAAATTTTAGAATTACAACAAATCAAACAATCATTAACCAATCAAATTAAATTATTAGAAATTGAAAAGACAAAATTCAATGAATTAGAAAATGAGAAAATCCAACCATTATTGAAACAACTAAATGATATACAATTAGAAAATTCAAAATTACGTGATCGTAATGATGAAATGGTAACAGAAATTGAGAATTTAACACAACAAATTAATACAATGAAAATGAAAGTTATCAATCATAACAACAATCAACAACAATATATAGATGAAAATATTTCAATAATTAATGAAGGCGTTGGTTTGGGTGCTAAACGTAGGAGTGACTACTCACCAACCAAGGACAATATACTCTTTGGAATAGGTAAAACTGTTACAAAAAAAAAAAGTTAACAAATAATAAACTAATTATTTTTTTGTTTTCTTTGTTAAATACTGTAGCTGATGGTAGTCCACGTTTAGGTAAATTACGTAAATTCCAAAAAGATAATACAACATTTGAAACAAATCAAATTGATGATGAGATGCATTTTAAAGCTACTACAGATATTGATATGTTACAAAATCGAATTGTTGTATTGGAACAAATATTACAACAACATTCCATACCAATACCAACGAATACAGATGTGGTAAGTTGAAATTTAATCTCTAATGGAGAAGCTTTAAGTTATTTAATTTCGATTTAATTTGCATGTTTTCTTTAATTATATTAATTGATTATTTATTTATTTATTTAATAAATTAATGAAGCTTTTCCATGTTTATTTAATTTATATTATGTTTGTGTCTTGTTTATATTTGTGTGTAGTTTTAGTTTTAATAAACTTTAATTTGTGTTTGTGTCTTTTTTTTTCTAATTTCATAATGGAAGGGCTTCAATTTACTAATTTTGTTTTTTTGATAACATGTTAATCACCAATTCTGTAATTGCATAATACTCGACCTGTTGCTGTGTTTATGCAATCAATTCGTTTTAAAATCAATCTATAACGTAATTAACAGATGATAATGTGGTGTAGAAAATATGGAACTTCTACACAACTTAATAAAGTTGTACGTTAGACAAGCAAACAAAATTTTGGGAAAATCCCTGTTCGAATCGGTTCTATTCAATTGATGGAAAAACACGATTTTTGCACTCTTATAAACCGAATTGCAAAAGTTTTCACATGTCCAACGTGCAACTATTCAATTTTAATGTGTAATTTGTCGTGATCTTTCTTGTGCAGTTTCGTTTATACTGTGCAATCTCTTTTTTGTCATAAGGCCACTTTACTTTCCCTCAAATTTGAATAAGCTCAAATTACTTGTGACTTAAGATAATGTCGATTTTAAGTTGAAATGCAACTGGTTCTAAAATTGACTTACTTTACCTAAAAAGTGTCCAATAGATGGCGCTATTCCTGACGTGAGCCCAATCACGTAAACTTGTTTGCATTGTGGAGCACCCACCTGCAATCCCATTATATTTACAACAATATAAATTGTTGTAGGTCATCATCAAGCGATAATTGATTGGTTGTTGTCCTACATAATACTGCTACTATGAAAATCTAAATTTACGAATGACTACAAATCAATTGTTTGTTTTTTTGTTCCAAACGCTTATCTCTTACGCTTTGATAAGACTTGAATTGACTCAATTATTGATTGAATCGAATTCAGTTAGTATGTTTTTTTATTTAATTTAATAAAGCATAATTCTGATTTTGGTTTAAAATTTGGGAAATCTATAGCAGCCTTGACCTCCACATTTTAATATTATTTGTTCAATATCTATTATGTCACTTGTTGGGTATTATGCAAATACGGAAAATAGACAAAATAGACTGTTTTGGCAGGTATTTTAATTATAGTGAAAATTCTAAACTTGTTTTATTTGTTGATTTTATTGCATAATCTTGAAATATTTGTTTTTCTTATTTAGGATACGAATGCTAGTGAATTAACAACTGTTGAACATTTAACGAAACGCATTCAAGAATTAGAAAGTATCTTTAATAAATTATTTGAAATTAAAACAATGATTAATAAGAATGGTTTAAATTGTGACACATTAAAACAAGTCGGTGATAATTTAGAAACAATTCTAACAACAATTGAACGTAAACAAACAAATGATGTTAGTACAGAAACTGATTGTGAAATTACTGAATCATTAAATAATATTATTGATAAATATAAGAGTGAAAATGATGAATTATTAACGAAATGTAATGAATTGGAGAATTGTTTGGATATGTTGCGTAACGAATATGAGAAATGTGAAGATTATTGGCAATTTAAATTGGATGAAGAACGGCGTATTTTCGAATTGGAACAAAATCAAAATACCGAAAAATTGAATGAATTAATACAAAAAATGAGTGAATATGAAGAACAATTTCTAAATCAAGACACTATTGATAATGGCCATCGTTTACCACCAATTGAAGAAACTGATAATTTGGAGAAACAATTCACTGATTTAGAACAGGAATTTGAAGATTACAAATCGAATTGTGAACAAGAATTATATAAAAAAGATGAAGAAATTGCCGATTTAAAACAGAAATTAAATCAATTACAATTGAAAAACCACAATGATATTGGTGTACAAACACAAAGTAAATACGAAAATTTATCATTATGTTTAATTGAAACAACGAATTTATATTCAAATGATGCTGTACAATTACCAATAACACCGCCTACATGGCCGGAAACGGCCACCACATCAACAATGACACATGAATCTCAATTTAATTGGAATAAGGATTTACAATCGCAACCATCAACATCAACAACGTCAACATTAGAGAAGAATTCAACAACACCATGTCGTCCGAAACGTACACGTAAACATGAACGTAATAATATTTTATATAATAAGAAACATAATCAAGATAAAGATGATAATAATAGAAAGATTAACGAGAACCCACGACACGAACAACAAATGGTTGTTTTACCAATTACAACGGTACATAATTTAAATGGACGATTACATCATTTGGAGCAGAGATGTCGACAATTACAATTAATTCTGAAACAACAACATTTCTTCACTGAACAAAGTCTAAATCGTTAGTAGATTTATTTTATTTAAATTTTACTTTTTGTAATTTTAAAATAATTCACTTGTCCAACATGTGACACTTCCTTGGAACACATCTATATAACGCTTTTCAAGATCATCTAGAGTTGTCACAGTTTGAGAAGAACATGTTGAGTCATACAAATCTGTCCAGTGGCGTATCATTTTCAGTCCGTAATGGGGGGAGGGGCATTATTCGTCTTTGGGGACTATAATATTTTTTGGCTCTAGAGTCTGCTTTCTCTTGGAGAAGAAAAGCAGACCCCAAATGCAGGAAAAACGCTAACTAAACGAACACTTCAGACGGAAGTCACAAAACAGAATAATGGACGTCACTGTCTAGACTTTCATCCTCTTAAATTCGAAAGTAGTCTCGTCTGCACCTATTTTCACATTCTGTGCAAGTTTATTGGTGTGTTCTTCTCAAATTGTGACAACTCTATCTCTCTTTCCAACGGAACAGTCCACTTGATAGATGGAAAAATTGAATGAAACGCACTATAGTTTTCCAATTTAATCTTTGTTTCATGATCATGTAGAGGAGGGATTCACAAAGTTTTTCTTAGGAGGGTCAATTTAATGTTTCCCAAATTTCTTATGAGCCAATTTTCGTAATAGGTACACTCATTATTTATTTTCTGTCATACGTATATAACCATTAATAGATATCAAAATGATCGCATTAATGAGCAAACAATTGTTTACTTGACAATTAGGGCGTTGCGATAGCGTTATGAAAAATAATAGCCTGCTGTTAAGGCGCGTTGCTATGATAAACAACTTTGTGCAGTCATTAAAAATGTGATCATAACCTCAAATTAAAAAAAAAAAACAAAAATTAAGTTAAATTGCTTCTTTTACTTATGGCATAAACTCATGAATGTACCACGGGCGATATGGGTATAACTTTCTCGGTCGACTTACAGGCGTTATTTGCCTCATAACGCCCTTGATACATTAATTACTATTACTGTTTACTTTTTTATTATTTAATAGAAATTGATGTCTCGGGCCACACTCTGGGAGTACGTGTTTGTTTACAAGCTTTAATTAACATACTCAAAACTATTAACTACATCTCTCCCACTCTTTCTCTAGCTCAGAGATTGAGTAATACTAGATAATTAAAGAAGTAGTACAGAATTCGTTGTTCTTAAAGTTCGTTTCGTGTAACTTTAACCATGACTTGTGGAGTTTTTGGGGTTGTAGAGGAGAGAGATAAAAGAAGGGAGATGATCATAAAGATGAGAGAAAGAGAGACGTCTATCTTTTCCCGCAATTCTTGAAGATTTATTAGGAAAACGCCTATACTACAATTTTTTCTATGCCTTATGCTTCTGTCTTTATCTGTTACATTGTTCAGTGTATGTTCAATGATTGTATGCTAATCGAAGAGACCATATTGCTCGGCATTTCAAATACATTAAATTACAAAATGCATACCTGTCTCATTCCATCTTTAACTGAGATATGGATGGAGATGGGATGGTTACACAAACAGTTTCAAATTCTCCAACCTTTTTATAGTCTTTGTTGTTACTTCAATAGTATTTCGTTTCGTAGTTCTGTCTTTATCTTTTTCGTTATCTGGTATAGGCCCAAAAAGACTTTCGAGGTTTAGACAAATACATAAAATGTTTATTATGTTTCTGTTATTGATTTGAGTGGTAGAGAACAATCCCCACCTCTTCACTATGACGCTGAATCTTTTGTTTATTTCAAAATTATAATCACAAGTTTTTCCACTATGGAACTTTGTTTTATTGCGCATTATTACGTACTTTGTTTACCGGTGGGAACTTTATCTAAATGCCTGTATGTATGTAAAATAAGATATCTTCTATCTTTGTCTTTTCACTGTTGAGTGCTACAACATTTCTCAGTAGCCGTTAAGCAAGAGAAATAAAAGTCCCAGCATCGAATATAAGGACCCAGAACACTATAGACTTTCTAGCTAATCGGGAAATAGGGAAAATTTAACCCAAGTTAACTAGACTAACAAGGAGAGGGCTCCAGGTTGGGGATGGGGATTCAAAAACAAAATATACAGTGGCATAGTGCTAGTTACTAGATGCCTTACCTTAAAGCTGTTTATCCTAGTGAGCCCTATAATTTAAATGGGTGGTAGCCTAGCGGTTAGGGCCCTGATCATTGCTCAATAAGGTGTAGGTTTAATTCTAAGTCAGCTCACTTTTTATACTTTGTTTAATATTCCTTTTTTAATTTTTCTACGCATTACAGTTTGCTGTGTAAAAACTATTTAAAGCCAGATACAAAGAAGTTTAACGAAAGTTTTTTAAGCCGGAAAATTTGTTTATGTAGTCGGCTTGAAGTTATAGTCCAATTCATATTCTAACGTTTTTTGCCTTAAGCTGCAAATAAAAATTTGTGGTTTACACAATACATGTAAAATTTACAATAGCCGTTTGGAGATATCGTAAATCATACAGAGTGGTCGACAAATTCAATTTTGTACCTGCTGCAAGAAACATCTAAATGTGCATATGTTACTGTGAAAGTCCGACATTGGTGAATGTCCGAAATATTTCATTACATTGTTGTACATTCGGACTTTCGATGAACAATTTCAAATTCTGCATCGTCACGCGTCACAGGTCATTATTTCAATACAAAATTAAGACTTCAAAGTTCCTAAATTGCTTACCTGATGGTGTAACTAGAAAGTGGGATTCTAGAAACCAATGTAGATAAAGTGGGGAATATTAGGCAGATTACCTAAATCTATATTAAAAATAACCTAACTGAAATATATTCTGCGCATCATAGTAACCGCCCTAACTCAGAAATAAGGGTATTTAGCAAATATTTTGGACATACACCAAGCGCCTATGTCAACATTCACCAAATGTCGGACACAGTAACGTATATAAACAGATGGTGAATTGGTCGACCACTCTGTATGATTTACGATATCTCCAAACGGCTACTGTAAATTTTACGTCTATTGTGTAAACCACCAATTTTTATTTATGATTTAAGTCAATAAACGTTAGAAGATGAAATGGACTTTACAATATAATGGATGATAATTGTCATAAAAACATTTGAAGCATAAATAATTCTCACACCAAGAACATTGAATAATCTACATATTGTCACACTTACACTTATGTTTCAATAAATTCAAAGGGAAACGTATTTCGTTTACTTGCTTATTCAGCAGTACTACCGTCGGGTTTTTTATCGCCAGCATGCGAAATTGTTTCTTGCATCGCAGTACATTCCTGAACATTCGTGAGTATTAAAATTCGTATATTTTACCGAATTCTGGTTTTCAATAGTTTTAATATTACGTCCCCTTTCTGGGTATATCTCGTATCTACAAAATCGTAATTTTTCAGGAATCAATAAAAACTGTTTTTAATATCAAAAATACATAAATATTAATAATAAATATCAAATTCAGACTCTTTTCGTGTCAATTTATAAAGATCAACGAAAATTTCATGATTCACATTGGCAATCAAGAGCTGATGATGATTTCTGTGGATGATTTTACGTAGATACGAGTTTTTGCTATAAACTTTTATGTAGATACGAGGTTATCATTAAAAAAAAAAATTCTTAAGATCATTAAAGGAGATTTTTTGATACAAAACTTATCACCACTTTAATTAAAGTATTATTAGAAAGTTATACCAGTAAGTAATGCATTAGCGGCGACATGTAAACAATTTCTGCGGTGTTTAAATCAAAGGGTGTAGATTAGACTGTGTCAAAAAAAAAACTGTTTGTTTTTTTTTAATACATACATCTAAAAAGTTTCTTTAATAGATAAAAAAACATCTCCTAAAACTTGAGCTCGATATCTTAAAAATTGAGCTGGCGCATGGGGGGGTCCCCTTTCCCATTTAAAATACATTGAAAAAAAACTTTTTTTTTTAATTTTCCATGTAAATCATCGAAAACAGTTTTTTTACAAATTTCCGTTTTCACTATCTTATAGGAAATTAAATTCTCTACAATAAAGGTTTCTTACATTTTTTGCTCAGCCTCATAGTAAAAAAGTTACAGAGCGTTAAAGAAGTGGAAAAAAATGAAAATTACAAAAATTTATGGTTTTAACTTTTTTACCATGAGGCTGAGCAAAAAATGGAAGGAACCTTTTTTGTAGAGAATTTAATTTCCTATAAGATAATGAAAACGGAAATTTGTAAAAAAAATTTTTTCGATGATTTACATGGAAAATTAAAAAAAAAAGTTTTTTTCCAATGTATTTTAAATGGGAAAGGGGACCCCCCCATGCGCCAGCTCAATTTTTAAGATATCGAGCTCAAGTTTTAGGAGATGTTTTTTTATCTATTAAAGAAACTTTTTAGATGTATGAAAAAAAATTTTTTTGACACAGTCTAGTGTAGATACGAGGTATATAGAGACCTCTAAAATAGTTTCTATTGTCATTCTGCATATTTTAAGTTGTTTTACACTAAATTAGAGTAGTCACCGATGTTTTCCACTAAAAATTTCAATTTCGCAAAAAATGTAGTTACGAGCTATACCCAGAAAGGGGACGATTAGTACAATAAATTAGGCATACAAAGATTTGAACCCAAACCACACAGCGTGTTGAGCATGACCTTTACCACTCGTCTACGATCAACTCAAATCTGAACATCATTTTACTCGGTTAGACTTATCTCGAAAATCTTTTTCGGGCAATTTCTCCCAAACGAGGGCTCACTAGGATGAACCACCTTAGAGTGAGATACCTAATAACTAACCCTACATCGCCATCAATTTTGTTTTCGAATCCCCATCCCCAACCTGGAGTCCTCTCCTTGTAAGAATTTGACGTAACGAGAACATTCTTGTTGTGGTAGCTGCTTTGGTGTGACACCTGGGTTAAATTTTCCCTATTTCCCGATTAGATAGAAACTTTATGGTGTCCTGCATCCTTTTTATATTCGATGGTTGTATACGTTCTTGGAACTTTTAGTTCTCCTGCTTAACGACTGATGGAAGATTTCACAGCAGTTAGAAAAAAACATACAGGTAGGGCATTTTATTTAGGAGCTCCTAGGTATTAAAATGTGTCAGATATCATATAGAATGAAGACACAAATGTGGTGCTGCGTTTATCGAATAGATTTAAGCATGTACTCCACATAAACCTCGATAATTTTAGTATTGATTGAAGACACAATTTTACAAAAGATTGTATGTGCTTAAATGGACAAATTCTTCTGATTATTAGATCTGTTAAAGACTCGTAATTTTTTTTGTTTGTAGAATGTCGACAACATCATCGAGGCGAAAAAGCCGAACTACAATTCATCTTAAAGAATCAACAAGAGAAATTGGACCAACAAGTACGTATGTGTAATGAACAATTAGAACGTTTAGCCAGATCTGATATGTTAGTTAAAGAATTATACGTTGAAAATTCATATTTAATTGCAAAAGTACAAAGGCTCGAACAGCAATGCCACTTTTTGGCCCAATGTAATTCAAATAGTTGTTCTGTATAAAAACGCAAATCAACCAAAAAAATAAAATACAATTTGTAAATAAATCAATTTTGAATTAATTGTAAAATAGGACAGTATTTTAGAGATATTGGCACATATACCGGTTGTTTGCTCTTGTTATGGATAGAAGACCAGGTTGTCTCCTATCGGGCCATTATCCATAGTTAGAAAAGACACCCGGTATAAGTGTCGTTACGTAATTAAAGTACAAGTGTTCTGTTGTTGTTTGATTAAAATGTACGGTTGTTCTGGAACGATTTCTAGATTTAATAATTTGTATGTATTTTGTTGCATATCACTACTTATCCAAAGACTTTTCGTATAATTTGTTTATTGTTAATTGTAACTAATTTTGAACGTGTCATATTAATTAATTAATTAAAATATTTGATGATTATTCAGTTTGTTTTTTTTAATTTGATTGTTTGAAAAGGCAAAAATAAAAATATTTTTATCCTATATATAGTTTTATTTACATTACTATAATTTATTATAATTATTCAACAATTATTTGTTTATAATTAAAATCACAACTCACTAATTCGCTTGGTTAATTGTTGATAAATTTTTATAAAAATACCAAAAAACCAAATCAACCATAAACAATGACTACAATAAACAATTTGATTTGATTTATAAATACATGCCGTTTACTAAATAATCAGCATCATGGGCGTACGATTTGCCGTTCTTCCGCATACGACGTTTAACACGCAGACGGCAAGCGATCAACAGAGCCATTATACATGTGATGATCAAACCTTAAACATTTATTATTAGAACACGTACAGTGTTGGCACTCGGTCTAGATGTAGGCGCACCTACCTAGCGTCAGCGACAAAACCGCCCCACCGGGCGTCTCAGCAATACCGTCTTGCAGATCCAAATTCTGATCGATCTTGTACGCCACAATCTCCGGATATGGATCGTGATGATTATGTTTATGTTTCTCTATCTTAATTTTCGCTTCATGTGCACTATTATTGTTGTTGTTATTGATACGTTCCTGTTTCTCTTTCGAATGTTTCAATTCGTGCGCCATCTGAATCTGTTCATGATTCGTATTCTCATCAGTTTGCTGTTTAAAATCGTTATTGTGTTCGTATACAGTTGGTTTATAATCGATTTGTTGATTCTTGTGTATATCTACAAAATATTAACGCGTTTTATTTATGCGAATCAATAATTGTTTGTATTAAATTACTACCTTGAGCGTTATTATCGGAATGATAATCTTTATTAGAATTTTCAATGGCGTATTGTTGTGATTGTTGCTGCTGTTGTTGTTGATATTGATTGTCTGCTACAATTGGATTAATCGGCCATGCTTCGGACTGGATTGGTTGGCGATAATTGTAATAATTTGGAATTTTACCATAATCGATAATACGATTATTTGTTGCCGCCATATTACCATCATTTGTTGAATACGATGGTAATTGACTTGAATTTGTTAAAAACAAATCAATCAAGGCGACAATTATTGACAGAGTTAGGAAGAAAGCTATCCAAGCACTACTTCCATTTTGAATTGGTCAAAATATCGATTATTTTCTGGTTAATTCTAATTAAATTTTAGATGTACATACAAGCTGTCCCAGCTAAGTGTTCCATCTCACTTATCTCGTTTGTTTGTGAAATGAAATTGAAAAGTATCTAAAGAAATTAGACTACAATGTCTATACGTCAATTGACCGACACGATTATCTTTCTAGTTATTTAGGAAATGCGAAAATGTTCTATAAGGCCTCGAAAATTACTCAATATTAGGAAACCAGTTACCTACAACGAATGCTGCGAATGAATTTGATAAGAAAATAATATTTTTCTTTTAAAAACTTCTCATTTGCTGCTTAAAAATGAATGAGAATTCTTTGGGATCAATAACCTATTCATTGATACAAGAAAGTCTACGTCAGAATTGTTTACGATACTTGTAAAATGAATATCATGTTTACAAGATTTTATTTAAAAACAATTGTAAGGCCAATAATATTTATAAAACGTACATTCAAGTAAACAACTTTAGAAATTCGATCTGTTGTAGGAATAATTATTCTTTATTGACAAAAAATAGTTATTTACTTTACAAGGTGGGAAAGTGACACTTTTCACAACAGCGGATCCAAATCCGCGAGTGTGAAAAGACACTTCCCACCGTGTAAAGTACAACATTTTTTTTAATACTAACGATCTTTGATTTGATCTATTTTTTATTATATTATTTATATATACAGGCTGTCTCGTAAGTAATGGATTACCTTGTAGGGTCAGATAGGAAATTAATTCTGAATCGAAGAAGTAGACTGCCGCGGGTCAAATCGCTCAGTCACGCACTTATGTTTTCAATTTTTTCTCTGCTATAGCACGCACCTGAATGGTTATTGAATTTAATTAATAGTAAATTATCTATGCATCATATCGAAAAATGGTAAAAGACATTTCGAATCAGGATTAAATTTCATATCAGACTCTGCAAGGTGGTCCATTACTTATGAGACATCCTGTAATTATCTAGAATTTTACTATACACAAGGCCAAGGATATTATTAATAGAAAAGACGTTTGATCTCAAATTTATTTTGTTTATTATAAATGTATATTTTTTCTCGACAATTCGAGAAGGCCATTGTTATTATTGTTTTTTTTTGACCCCGAACAGCACTGTCAGACCGAGACAGTTGTGGTGTTCAGTTGGGTTTTATTTGTGGTACCTAGACGCAATTGTTTTTAATCGAAAGTTAAATTCAAATTAACCGAAATTAATTTAAATCACTGGGAATAATTAATATATAATTATTATAAAGATAGAGGCATTTTAATTCTCAGTTTTTTGTTTTTTTTCTTGTATTCCAAAATTTAATCTGTGTATTTTTGAATTGCTAAAAATGTGTGGTATTGAGAAAAAAAAAGAATTGCGTCGATTTTGTCCCACAAAAAAGAAGAAAAGTCACTTTTCTTCATTAGTGAAGAAAAGTCATTTTTCTTCACTAGTGATGAAAAGTGGCACTTTACCGTTAAGATATTAGTAAAGTAAAGTCAACTTTCAACTGTTAGTATTAAGAAAAGTTGTTTACTCAATTGTACTATTTATAAATACTATTGGCCTTGCAATTGTTATTAAATAAAATTTTGTAAACAGTTGTAATAGTGACATTCACATTGTAAATGTATTCTGACGTAGGCTTTTTTTATCAATGAATAGATTATTGATCCCATAGAAGTTCTAATTTCTTTTCGAGCAGCAAATGAGAAGTTTTTAAAAGAAAAATATTATTTTCATTTCAAATTCATTCACAGTTTTCATTGTGGGTAACTGGTTTCCTGATACTGAGTAATTTTCGAGACCTTATAGGACATTTTGGCACTTCCCAAATAGCTAGAAAGAAAATCGTGTCGGTCAATTGAAGTATAGGCATTCTAGTCTAATTTCTTTAGATACTTTTTCCATTTCATTTCACAAACAAACGTGATGTGTGAGATGGAACATTTAGCTGGGACATCTTGTGTATTAAATCGTATATTTCGACTGATTTAAATGGATTTCTCTAGTTTGAAAGTGAAGCAATTAATACAGCTCTCTATATACAGTATGTCCCAAAAATAACGCCTTGTAAACCTTGTTTATGCATAACATCCTGATACAGTATCAAACTGTTTTACTGGTAACCTTAGATTAAAACTCAGACGATTCTGAAGGAAAAAGATTGAGAACAATAGAAAAAGTTCGCTTCTTTTTATGCAGAATTAACCGACAAAGGACTAATACACTTTACTTGGAGCTTTGGAAAATGGGAAAATCCACGATACATCTATTATCTGAATCAATTATTTTAAGAATCTTTCTTCTTTTAGGAAACATTGCGAACAATTACAGGTAAATCCGCCCCTGCTTTTATATGGAAAGGGTCAGTGTCGTAGCTAGAGGCTGGCCGTGTGGGCGGTTGCCAGGGGCACATTCGTAGATCCGCAACGAATCGCTGAGGGACGGACACATTAGAATTGTTGACTTTAAAGAATCATCCTCGGGCCAGGAGCGTACAGATAGTTCCGTGTAAATGGCATTTTAAAAAACCAACACAGACAGAAAACTTCCCTGAACAAAGTAAAAATAAATTATTGACAGACTTGTTATAATTTTTATGTAGTGTATTGTTAACGAATATCCTTTACGGATCTCTATGGATTGCAGGTCAGTTACAACGCTTCTTATTTGATAAGTATAAGAAAAGGGATCTACTCACTCTCTAACTAACACGCTCCCATTTTCGTCAACTCTCGCCTCGGCCTGACGCGGTCACAATACTTGATTATGATAGCGCCTACTAAATCAAAATGGGCACCATGATGTTAACTGCGACATCGCCAAAGAAACCTACACAGCATGAATTTCTCTCTACCTAGTGCCTTTATTGAACAGCATAGAACATGCGTTAATCAATATATATCGGACAAAGAGAGAACCATGTATAGGAGCGGATGCCTTATGGATAATTTAGAGCTGGATAAAATGCCATCACTGTATAATGACAACAGACTCAATCAATTGAGAACATACTCTATTCTTTATAACTGACTTAAAGGGTAGCAATCAAAAACTTTTTGGAAAGAAAGTCGTTTGTCTTTTGGCACTATTGGTACAAGACTGAATAAGCCTCTAAAGCCTGTTTTACACATGGAACAAATACTTTGAAAGTAGCATATTAAAAAGACCTAACTGCCATTTGTAAATTAATTCCAAGTCCAATTGGAATCGGAACCCAAAAATTAGGAAGAAAAATCGCACCCTGTTCCATTTTTCGTCAACTTGCAGCTAAACGCACCAGCTGCACAGGGCCGGTGCAAGGCAGGTTCAGCGCATTTAAGGAGGTCCCGTGCTATACGAAAATTAAAAACATTTGAACTCGACCCCGCAAAAGGTCATGCCGGCCCTGCAGCTGCGTACTAGTTTCTTGTACGTACAGAACGGGCTTAAAGCGCAACGTTCAAAGCGATCATTACTTTTGGGACACTGTGTGTTTGTTGAAATTGGTGTTAATGGCACTATACACTATCACTCAAGAATTATTAACGTGCAGTGCTTTTCTAAAAGGAGAAATCTACTCTTTCTATATATAATTTTTTCAATTTTTTTTTTTTTAATTTTTGGATAGCCATCTCACCCAGTATTTGTTCCAAATGTGCGATGCAAATATTGCATAGCACCTTTATATTTATTATACCTGATCTCTTGTCCATCAGGCACTTGTAAACCAGTCTCCTTATGATTAAAGATATGACTATTTTTATCTGAATCAAATCAAAAATCAATACAAAATAGAAAGATTACTAATTAGAAAATTAAAAACAGATCCAACCTGGATATTGCATCAGATTCGGTGGCATTTGATTCGATTGGTGTGGTATCCATGCATTCGTTAATTGCGGCGATATTCCAATATTACCATATTGCATTTGATTATTATTATTATTGTTATTATTATTATCATAAGGTAAACGTGGGGGCGGATTCGGCCTTATAAAGTCCTCCTGTTGATGTCCACCGTTATTACCCAATTGTTGCAGTTGTTGTGGTTGTTGTTGATTGCTATTACTATTTCTCAGCATTTCATGAGATGATGATAATTGAGGACGATACATATCCGGCTGTGATAAAACCGGTGGCATAGGATTTAATCTAACAGTTGATGATGATGATGATGATGATGATGATATCTGTAAAAAGGAAATATTTCAAGGATTCTCGAGTAATCATCTAATTTAAGTTTATATTTCTAGAATAAATTCCATGACCAATACATACATAATTCCAGTTCTATTCCAACAAACAACAATAGAAAAATGTTCGTCG
Source organism: Epicauta chinensis (assembly GCA_021725515.1). Taxonomy (NCBI): domain Eukaryota; kingdom Metazoa; phylum Arthropoda; class Insecta; order Coleoptera; family Meloidae; genus Epicauta; species Epicauta chinensis. The sequence continues at coordinate 48,413 of JAEDXX010000130.1, forward strand.
AACAACAGTTGTCATTAATTTTCGCTCTAATTAGCACCATTTCATGTCATAATCGTAAGTAAACTTTCAACAATAAAGCAACAACAAAAAAATTTGTACAAATATTGTCGATTAGGCGATTTAATACCAATGGAGGCACCCACAAATCTAACACTGTTAGAAATCAAAGCTCGCCAAGTGGTGATCGAATGGGACCCAATCGATCCGGAAACGGTACGTGGTACGTTCCGGGGCTATGTGGTGCGTACTTGGAATCATGCCGGTAGTCAAGCGTACGCTTTCCCATCGGATATAACAAGAGCCAATGTGGAATTCTTTCCGTTTTCAACGAACTTCATCAGTGTTGCTGTGCGAAATGAGAAATATATCGGACCGCCGAGTGAAGCGATCAGTTTTGAAGCACCCCAAATAGGTGATTATCACCGTATTTAATGGACACAAACGAATATTTTTGAACAATTTTCAGAACCCACACCACCTCAAACACTTGAAATCTACCCTTTAAGCAACCAATCGGTTCTGTTGAGATGGAAAAAACCGATCCATGCCAACGGTATCCTAATCGGCTATAAGATTTATGTTAATATGATCAATGATGATTTATCAATTGATGATAGTGTTAATAATGAAGTATCGCATGAGATCTACGATCCTGATAAATTACAAGCGAAACTAACTGGAATGATAGAAGGCGTCAAATATCGTGTGGAGATTGTTGCGATCAATTGTGCCGGAGAAAGTAGAAGGTTTCGTCTTTTAATTCGATCTTAATTCACTAATTAACCGAGAAAAATTACAGAAAATCCGGTGAGATTCTATTGAAATCGTACACACCATCCCAACCGTCGATTCCGAAACTCATCTATAAAATCAATTATAAACCCGTCGATGTTGTTGGGCGGTGTTCGAATGAAATGGTGGAAACATCCTCAACGACAACAACCACAACAACGACCGCAAATCCATCATTGATGAGCGGTATCGGTCATGATTACGATTATTTCGATTATGTGCAAGTGAATGAAACACGGCCGGAAAAGATTGATGAGAAACCGGCAGTAATCGACGACAATAATCATTGTTTGGTTGATTGTATGATAATTTGGCTGCCTGATATTAAGAATGTACCCGGTGAATACTTTTATGTGAAATATCGACAACGTGGCGATGAGGATTTTATAAAAACCGAACCGGAATTGAGTGAAGATTTTTTGATTTTGAACAATTTTAATGCCTGTAAAAATTATGAAATCATCTTGGTGGCGGTTGATGGTGATTATAGTACTGAGAGTAATATAATTACAACGCCGACAAAGATATTTTTTTAATTAAAATTTTATTACTTACATCATGTGGTTGAGGTTGTTGTTTTTGTGGTATTGGTTGTTGTTGTTGTTGTTGTTGTTGCGGTTGTTGTTGCACAATCGGGAGAGATGTTGTAATTGTGTCAGGACAACTTAATTCTGGAGCCTCATCACTGCCATCGGCACATTGCGGTATACCATCACATGCATTATAAATTGCTATACATTCATTTGTTGATTTACATTCGAATTGATAACGGCTACATTTTCTATCTATAATTGAATAAAAAAAAACAACAAAAAAAATGTTAATGTTATCGTTTATCTCCATTAAAATACGTCGAAGGTATTAGTGACGAGTCGCAATCTTAAGGGGATTTCACGACGTTCAAGGATTCACTGTTGTTGAGTTTTTTTTTTCAAAGGATTGAACATTTAAAATAAAATTCTTTTAGATTCGTTCCCTATGGTGTTTCCAAGATTTAGATGCATTTTTTAGAAAAATCAATTACTTCTTTCAAACAATTCTTGTTTACCAGTTTTCTTTTTTGGGAAACAAATGTGAATTTTGGAAAAACAAATGCATACAGACATCAAAAACAATAACTTACATAAATTTTAATTCTGTGAATAAACAGGAAGAATAACGACAAAATCGATTGAAATTGGTATTAACGTCTAAAATAAACAAATTTTTCAACAAATTTTCATTCGAGGTTGTAGCTCATTATCATTGGAAACGAATCTAAAAGAATTTTTTTCTTAAAATATTCAATCCTTTGTAAAAAAAAATTGAAAGTCAACGCTGCACAATTTAATCTTTGCCCATCGTGAAATCCCCTTAATCTGTATCTCGTAGATAAAGATTTAGATGTTAAAAGACACAAATCTCTCTTATAACTCGAATTTATTACCTTCTCTTTTTGTCACCAAACAATGGAGTTTGGAGCTATTTTTACGGTTATTATCCCGATATTTGGAAAACAGTTGCGATCTTCAAACAAAGTGGATTGTATCTGTTGCGTATCGTTAGCACCAGAGTTTCGAACCGAAAACCGAAAAAAACCGATATTTTTGTCGGAACGAAAGCCGAAATCGGACAGAAACCGAAAACCGAAAAGAAAAAAATAACGGTTCGAAGTTCTGGTTGACACCTTCTCGACCAACGGAGTAAACTATAGAAAGACACAGTTTGTTTGCAACATAAATTTGAACGTTCCTGTTCTGCATAAATGTAAAAAAATATTCTCCGGCGTGAACATGTAAATATTTATTCGACAGACAATTATCATTATTGAATTCAAAGACAAACAAAACAATTGGTGACAAATAGGGTAGATAATAATCGATAAAGGCCAACATAATTTTGATATTTTATTCTACAATATTTATAAATAGCGGTGGATTTAACTGCGATGCAGGCCCTTCGTAAAAAAAAAATCTGTAAATAACTAACCTGTAGAGAGACAAAATATTAGTAGTACCTATCTGTCTTTTTTGTAAATTAATCTTGAAAAAATATTTTAAAAAATGTGTTGCTAGTAAAAGCTTGGAAATATGAAAAAAATCGCAGTAACTTTTGAAATTCATGTGGAAATCAAAAAAAAACAATCATTGTTATTAAATGTTTGGATTCCTTTCGATTCGAAAACGCATGTTCCATTTTAAAGTCTAATATTTCAGTTTTTAAATAGTATATTAAAGAACAAGTGTCAGAAGTCGCCTATTATTGCACGAGAAAACGAACAGCGGAGTCGCGAGTTTTCTAAAGGACGAGTGCAATATACGACTTCTGACACGAGTTTTTTATACTATTTTTTCTATTTTGCCTATTTTGTGCCCTTTTTGCAAAAAAATTGCGAGATTTGATATTTAGGGAAATTGGTGGGAGTTGGTGTTACTAAAAAAAAACAATTGAACATTCAGCTAGGAAACTTCAATTGTTTTATTTTTCACTCTTAGTCAATTGTTTTTTTCGCCAAATTGCTTATTTAACAATGAGTGAAGAATTTTCATGTACTCCACCTGAAATAAGGGAAATTGCTGAAAATGCAGGAAGCAATTTACTACCCGATAAATCCAAAGATCAGTACGAAAAACGGTATATTAAGTATCTTGTTTTTATGATTTTTGACAGTTGTCAAAATCAATGAAAATGTTACCAACCTAGTGGAAAAAAAATTCCTACTATTTTACTTTTCAGCACTAGTATCGAAATGAGCACATTTCGATACAGTAGCGAGTTTAATAATAGCGCTATTATTGACGCAAAATAGAAAAATGACCAATTTAGGATTTAACCACAATGCCATCCTAGGCCTGGTCTGATATTCCGTCCTTTGCCTGCTGTTAGAGAACAGTAAAGTTTGATCAAGAACACTTCAAAACAAGATGTTCTATGTGATTTTATTAAAATTTTCACGACTCTAATTTCAGATTTTAAAAATACAGATGCCCTTTCATATTACAAGTAGCTGGAACATTCCAATTCAATTTTTCTTCTGATTATTGCAACATGAATTTCAAAAATTACTGCCTTTCTTTCATATTTTCCTGTAACTGACTGAACTAGTCAAAAATAAAAACTGACCTGACTTATATGAATTTATATTTACTACTCAAATTACAATAACTTATTCAAGACTGTTATTGTGGAGTGTCCAAACTGATTGGGAATCTTAAAAGGAATCTTGAAAAAAATCTGTTTGTTTCTTTGGTCATTGGATCTAGTTATTGTTAGCAGTGCCGGTGCTAAGGACTTTACCGCCCGCATGCAGTTTATTTCTAAGCGCCCCCTTTACACATCCGCCCCCCTCCAACATCAATTTTACGTATAATCACTGATTAAACGTAAGATTGCTGATCAATAATAAATATTTGCTTATTAGACTGCATCAAAAAAATCGACTATTACTTTTCTTCCAAAAAGTACCCAGCAAATTTTATTCAGGATGTCGAAAAAATGAGCTTGTGAAAGTATCAGCTCTTAATTTTAATATTAATAGGTGCCTCATCGCGATTTTTCATTTTCCATTTAATTAACATGGGAAAAGCTTTTCTTCATGATATGGAATTTTGTAACTCTTTAACCGTTTATCACATTGATAAGCTCATGGGATACTCTTATAGGAAATTGAACGCACTACAAAAGAGGTTTCTTATAATTTTTTGATAAATTCACTCTTTCAAAAGTTATTTAAGGTTGAAGTGGAATTTTCACTTTTAATAAAGATGCAAAAATGACGAAGACTATAAATGGCATTTGCCATCCATCGAATATGGCCTCACATCTCCTGGAATTTTGAAGGTACATTTTAGAAACAAAAAAAAAAGTGCGTGGAACGCCGCGCGTTAGAAGTGAAACTTCTTAGGTTAGAGATGATGCTCATTTTTTTTCTTGGTTTATTTTCTTTCTGTCGCCTGAAGGCTCGTTTTTGTTCTGCAGTTGTATTTTTCGGCATTTCGCTTATCTCAATTTAACGCCAATAATTATTATAACATTATAAATATAACAATTATAAATCGGGGTAATCCTTGAAATTTGTACATCGATCAATGACATCAACTCTAGATGCTAGTTGGCAGAACTCACAGAGTATAAGCGATGCTATTGGAAACGTCCCACTCTTCCCTCTCAGGTGTCTGTTAGAGGGGAAGTGTTTTCCTCACGGGGTCTCGCATTTTCGTTACATAGGGAAAATACATTGAAAAATATTTGCACCCAAGCGCTGCTAAAGAAGTTTCACTTCAAAAATAGTCGATTTTTTATACTGCAAATTGATGTGTAAACATAAAATTAACATCTAAAATTCTGTTAATCAAAAATGAACTCAAGAACTGTGTCCCGGAAGCGGCGCCCCTGTCGTAGCGGCGCCTGCATGCAGAGCATGCTCTGAATGCCCGCTTCCGCCGGCCCTGATTGTTAGGATGGATTACACGGGGTCAGTAACTAAAGCAAGTAACTTAAGCAAGTCACTAAATTTAGCCACTTGCATTGTGTAAACGTTTGATTAAGTACTAAAGACAGTAAGAATTTTAGTGCTTTAGTACTAAATGAAACTTTTACACAATGCAAATGGCTAAATTTAGTTACTTGCTTAAGGTACACACTTTAGTTACTGTTCCCGTGTAAATTGACCTTTACTTGACTAATACTTGCACTAAATTTTTCACTGTCTTTACTACTAATCAAACGTTTACACAATGCAAGTGGCTAAATTTGCTTTAGTTACTGTCCCCGTGTAAATTCACCTTTAGATTAATTCAAAATCGACATTGGGCTTTAGTCTCTTTGACTAGTCTCTTTGCCATAGGTTAAAACTTTTGAAAAGATTTTAAATAAAAGTTGCCGGCGCCCATCAGTGCTAACACGAGCATTTTGACGCCCCTCAAATCGTGCCGCTCTAGGCCCGGGCCTTATGGGCCTAAATCTAAATTCAACACTGTTCTTAGAGAAAAAACCATCAGCAGAATTGTGTGATGTTTAATAATACGTTTATTAACGTTGTAGTTACGTTTACATGTTGTAGTCTAAATCACCATCTTTTCCTAGATTATTATTTCCAATTCGTGTTGGATCAAAAACAGGAGTCATTGTCCTCATATTTGAACGGGTATTAACAGAAATATTAACAAATAGTATAGATCAGGGGTAGCCAACAAGTCGATCGTGATCGACCGGCCGATCACCAAGCCAATTTTGGTCGATCGCTCGCAATATCTCTGTATAACTCAGCTGGCATGTGGTAACTTCTTTTTATTATTATCTATCTGTGTTCCTCGAGGCACACGTGTCAGTTGGTTAGTGAAATAAGACTAAGTACGAATGAAGACCAATTGGTGATGATGAATACGAAACTAGGCAGTCGGATCAAGTAAAGTTCTGCAATCGTTTCACTGGCTAGTTTCCCGTTTTTTTTGAACATTCTACATTATTTGGGCGCTATTAGTCAAAGTCGGTTGTCTCAATATACGTCTCAAAGTTCAATAAATCAACAACAAGTCGATCGCGACACAATTTTCGTAATCAAAAGTAGATCTTCCGCATACAAAAGTTGGCCACCCCTGCTATAGATGATCATTTTCTTAAACATAAGCGCATCCTACAATAAATTTTGACTAGAAATCGTCGGTTATTTACAATAAATATTTGTATTTTACAATTGGTTATCGAGCTTTAAGTTCCTGCATAAAGTACAACAAGCAGGGGGCGTTATTAATCGGTCACGCACTATTAGATGACGACCCAAAGAAAAATCTAATCTTAAAACAATTGGATTTTTAAATTAAATAATGACTTGTAAATTATGAATTTCCTGAACTATTATTATTGTTACTTTTTATAGTAATAATATTAATAATAATTCAAACAAATCGAGTTTTATCAGATAGTAAAATTAACGCGAGTTTTTTTTCCTTGTAGTAATTTAATTTATAATTAATAATTAACATATTCAAATGAGTTGATTGTTTTCTTCGTTACAGTCTTATCGTTACAAGCATCAGTGTGTTGTTGTTTTTTTTTGTTCTTCTTTTAATAACGGTTCAAGTTCAGGTGTAAAGAACCGACCTAAAGCTGGAGGACATTTCGTCATTCATTTCTTATTATTATTAATAAAAATAATAATACGGTAGTAAATTATGTAATAAAGTTGATGATGAAGGCACTACAAAATTTCATTTGAGGTCAACATTTCTTGCAACATCATCGTCGGCGATGGAAAAAATAATCTGAGCTAGTGCTTATATATATGCCGTCTGTTCCGATTTGGTCGGCTTGGTGGAAATCATAGTGTCTTCAAAGTGAAATTATAAGTATACTCTGTCCAAAAATTAAGTATAAAATTTCAAATTGCAGATGATAAGTTATAGGCGACTTAATGTTTGAAAAGTTCCTAACTTTTACATGTTTAGATGAAAGAAACATTATATAGTGGCACTAATGTTGAATAAAACCCTGAATTTCGATATTTTATATTTCTATGGAGATTGGAAAATCCTTTTCGAATCAATTTTCTGTTTAATACAATAAAGATTTTAAATTTTGGGGTCTTAATAGAGGCTAGCTACATTTCTGTCATTTGAAGTTTTATACTTAATTTTTGGACGGAGTATAGAGAGCTATTTCATGCTGGCTTCGAAAGATTGTTTCATAAAACTTTAGCCCTCTGAAGGCGAGTGAAACATTATGTTGAAGTGAAGGGAGAGAAAAGGACGCTATTCAAGGAAATTTAACATGAGACGAACTTTTCTTAGTCCCTTCCCCAATAAATCCCATTATTTTTAGACTATTAATAAGTAGCTGTACATACCCGCGACTTTGTTCGTGTAGACTATAAGTACGTCACATAATATACTCCGTCCAAAAATTAAGTATAAAATTTCAAATGACAGCAACGTAAACTAACCTACGCAACGAAAAAATAGTTCCTCTATTAAAGTCCCAAAATTAAAATTCTCCTCTATTGTATTAAACTGAAAATCGATTTAAATCGAATTTTAGAATCTCTAAAGAAATATAAATTATCGAATTTCAGAGTTAATATTGGAAAATCAGTAGCAAAGTATGTTAACAAACGCGTAGGATTTTATTCCAACAGTAGTACCACAATATAATATAATTTTTAGTTCAATTAAACATGTAACAATTAGGAACTTTTCAGATGTTAGGTTGCACATAACCTATCATTTGTTATTTGAAATTTTATACTTAATTTTTGGACGGAGTTTATGTTGTTATCTGTTAGTATTGAGCGCCCCGGACAAAACTAAATTTGGGGCCCTTTTATACAAGGATATACAAATTTAATTAATTCAGTAATGAATAATTAGAAATAATGAATGTAAAAAAATATTTTATTTTTATATCGGCGCCCCGGGCAGTCGCCAGGCTTGCCCACCCCTTTATCCGGCGCTGTATATATATTACAATCAGGGCCGGCTTTAGCAAATCTGACGCGAAATTTATTTTGGCGCCCTAAAAAACACTTGCTCAATAAAAAAATAGCATTTTTGCTCTTTCAAAATTGTACCAGGGTACGTCAGTGTAATTTTCTAGATCTTTTTATATTGTCTTAAAAATTGGATGTCTGCTGTCCTTTATTTGCCGCTTCCGGTCGTCACCCCCCCCCCCTAAAGCCAGTATTGAATACAAAAAATGCATATGGCAACTTCACAATTAAATTGACAACGTCGCAATTAACTGACAGGTGATGCTAGCTGTATTCACGGTATTGAAACTTTAATGCCCTTTTTAAGCCCGTTAAAGGGCGAATTTTCAAAAATCCTTTCTTAGTGAACGTCTACATCACAAAAGAAACATATGTGGTAAAATTAAAGTCTATCAGACGGATAGTTTTGGAGATATCTAGTTTAATCGACTTTCACAATATGATCTTTTTGATAATTGGGCTTTTTTTCTCTTTTATTATTGTCCCTGCTATGCCTGTATACAGCTAAGTCCAAAAGAAGCCAAGTTGACTCAATTACACTAGCTGGACCGTACAAAAAGTATTGTTACTATCTATTTCTCTCGAAATTTTCTCTTGCACAAACAGAAAATAAATAATTAATTCATATATTGGCGTGCGAATATTCGCCCTAATTATTCAACTAATTTCCAAAACACTCTTTATCATTGCTGTTTCTCTTCAAGATGACCATCTCCACTCATTCCACTTTATGTCTTATGTAAAACGGTTATTTCTCAGTTAGAATTTCACAATTGGTAGTGAATGGTCGTTAGCAATCTTGCTAAATACTCTCTCATTCCATATATTTCAATCAGTTCGTTAGTCAGTGTGTGTGTGAATTTTATTGTTTGTGTTGTGTCTTACATGAAAAAAATGTCAAAATTAAGACATTCTACAATTTTCTCTTTTAGTAATAATAATAATAATAAGAATAATAAGAGTGATGTTTTAATTCAAGCAAATTTCTCACAACAACAACGGAATTCAATGGTAAATATATACATGGCAAATTATTGTTTTAAGCAATTAAAATTGTTAATTTTAATGGGAATTAGTTGTTAATTTATTTTTCGCTGTGAAAAGTTTCTTCTTATTGTAAATTATGACGTAGAAATAGTGTAATTTAAAATATTCTACTTAAATCCACGATACAGATAGTAATTTCAGAGCGAACATCTAATTTGAAAGTTGCTCAGTAATCTGCATATGTATGTTATAGGAATTTAATGTGGTGCATTCTGTTTAACAGATTGCAAGTTACCCAGTAAACGTTATATCTAATAAAAGGCATTGTTCTGAAGCCAGGCTCGCAGTCAAGTAATCTTCAATTGTGTTTTGTTTTTTTTTAGTAAGTCTTACAAGTTCGAATCCGTCTCGGCTAAGGTGGAACATTCTGTATAAGCGAAGTGTTGACTGTTATTATTTTTGATAAATTGGGTCATTTGTCAGAGTACAGTACGTTGGAATTATCCACGCTAATTTCTCTTAATATTAGTGAGAAATGACCTCAATTGCACGGATTTTCTTAGAATGCTGTGTTTATTTTTATTTAGAAAACCTCAAAAAATTGTCGAAATATCATGCTCTCTCTATAAATCCGTTAATTTTCTACGCTTTCTGTATAAAAATATCAGGAATTCTAAAAATAATAACAGTCATCCTGGAAAAAAATGTTTAGATTTTGTTGTTTATCAAAATCTTTTACGGAATCCAGTGTTTCTCAAACAGTTTTATTTATGCTAATTTTCTACTGGAACACATGATGTTGTATTTTTTGCTTCATGTAACACGAATTCGCTTTACACGGGGACAACTTAAAGTTTTGTTATTATGTTTTTTTTTTGTGTGATTTTCAACAATTTTTACAAATTGCGGATGGAATTTGTCGACATTTCGATCTTTTTACGTTTTTATTTTTATACTTCCGTCTTTTAATGAGCCTTCCATCATTATCAATAATTAACGTGTGGTGGAAATTACACAAATTGAATTTTTGAGTAAATTAAATAGAAATGAAATTTTAGCTTAATTAAATCCGTTAATAAGGCAATTTTACAAATATTTACCTTACTCATTATATGTTGGTCAACTCACGTTTAATATTACAAAAGTATACAGTCTTGGTATTCAATTTAGGCAAAGTCTATTTTTTGACACGTGAGTGAGCTTTTCTAGAGCTACAGATCCCCAGACTTTCTGCATCCTTTCCCAATAGATTTTTACTACTCAATTAAAAATACCACCCCCAAAATCATGCCGTCTTAAATAACGATAGAACAACAACGATTTACAAGCAGAAATTCCCTTCTATAGAAGGAGCTCTTGATATCGAAATTGCGAGACAGTCATATGGAAACATTTAAGAAGGTGTAATGCAAGAGATTTGAGAATCAAACAAATCTCAGCCTATTTCTTTTGCCATCACTGTATAATGAAAACTGATTCAAAGCATGAATTGCTATTTCACCTCTTTTTACATATCCACAAACAGGGCCGGCGGAAGCGGGCATTCAGAGCACGCTCTGTATGCGGGCGCCGCTACGACAGGGGCGCCGCTTCCGGAACACAGTTCTTGAGTTCATTTTTGATTAACAGAATTTTAGAAATTAATTTTATGTTATCACATCAATTTGCAGTATAAAAAATCGACTATTTTTGAAGTGAAACTTCTTTAGCAGCGCTTGGGTGCAAATATTTTTCAATGTATTTTCCCTATGTAACGAAAATGCGAGACCCCGTGAGGAAAACACTTCCCCTCTAACAGACAGCTGAGAGGCAAGTGTGAGGCGTTTCCAATAGTGTCGCTTATACTCTGTGAGTTCTGCCAACTAGCATCTAGAGTTGATGTCATTGATCGATGTACAAATTTCAAGGATTACCCCGATTTATAATTGTTACATTTATAATGTTATAATAATTAATGGCGTTAAATTGAGATAAGCGAAATGCCGAAAAATACAACTGCAGAACAAAAACGAGCCTTCAGGCGACTGAAAGAAAATAAGCCAAGAAAAAAAATGAGCATCATCTCTAACCTAAGAAGTTTCACTTCTAACGCGCGGCGTTCCACGCACTTTGTTTTTTTTGTTTCTAAAATATACCTTCAAAATTCCAGGAGATGTGAGGCTATATTCGATGGATGGCAAATGCTATTTATAGTCTTCGTCATTTTTGCATCTTTATTAAAAGTGAAAATATCGCAAAAATTTTTATGAATTCCACTTTAACCTTAAATAACTTTTGAAAGAGTGAATTTATCGAAAAATTATAAGAAACCTCTTTTGTAGTGCGTTCAATTTCCTATAAGAGTGTCCCATGATCTTATCAATGTGATAAACGGTTAAAGAGTTACAAAATTCCATATCATGAAGAAAAGTTTTTCCCATGTTAATTAAATGGAAAATGGAAAATCGCGATGAGACACCTATTAATATTAAAATTAAGTGCTGATATTTTCACAGGCTCATTTTTTCGACATCCTGAACAAAATTTGCTGGGTACTTTTTGGAAGAAAAATAATAGTCGATTTTTTTGATGCAGTCTAATAAGCAAATATTTATTATTGATCAGCAATCTTACGTTTAATCAGTGATTATACGTAAAATTGATGTTGGAGGAGGGCGGATGTGTAAAGGGGGCGCTTAGAAATAAACTGCATGCGGGCGGTGAAGTCCTTAGCACCGGCACTGTCTACAAATATGGCAATAAACACCAGGTTTTTAAAATTTGGACCACTCTCAGTGGCGTCTCGAACACAAGTGGCGCCCCTTCGCCTCCAACAAAAAATTATGTTACGTTTACTAATTTAAAAGAAAAACTATTTGGCGCCCCTCTGCTAGTGGCGCTCCGCGTATGATAGACCCCTTGCCTCACCACGCTATTGACCACTCTGAAGTCTGAGCCATAGATGTTGACCCAAGCACTTTTGGGATTCCCAGGAAATTTGCTCACAAAGAAACTCCTTTTTAGCGCACTTAATAAGGCCATACCGGTTTGAATATGTGTTTCTCAAACTATTGGACGTTACTCAAAATTACTCTAGTCACAATAAGAGAAAGGTTAAGAAACACTGAGTTAGAAAATGGAATAATACTCTATAAGTCTTTAGATTTGCTCCATATATTGCAACTTTCTTTATTGAAAGACGTGAGCTTGCAGGTGTTAAACAGCTGATGTTTGTGTGCGCAGATTCTACTCAACATGGCAAAGAGAAACAGAATTGTATTTCCAAAAGGGCCAAGAATTCGACACTTGAAGTCTACAGAACAATGTAAAATGGAATATCGCATTGATTGTCAATAGCGGATTAATCCGCTAGGGTTAAGAACGGTATCTGCAAGTACAAAAAAATGCTATTTCGTCTACTAGCCACTACTTATTTCAGTTTGTTTCTGTGAAATAAGCATACCTTTATCGGGACGTTTCGTGTTCGTATTGATTGCTTCAACTGGGATAATCTCTTTCGATTTGCTGGTCGTTGTTGTTGTTGGTGTTGTTGTTTGCAGTACATCTTGTGGAATCAATTCTTGATTATTCAAATCTGGTTTTCTATAAATTCATTTGTAAGAGCATAAAATTAGAAAAGTTAACAAAAATTTTATAACAATTAATTACCGCAATTTAGTTAAATCCTGTTCGTGTTTGGTCAATTTGATTTGACTTTCTAAATCGGGCAGATGCCGACTGATCGCTAACACAGCACTAGAATAGTTGACATGATGTGTGAATTTACATTTGAAATCTTCAGGTGGGCCGCATTGGAACAAGTAACAACTGCCGGAATTCTGGAAAATTCCCAATAAAACAAAATTTGTTGTGATTCTAACGAAATTGTGACAACATCAACAAACCTTCTCCTCAAAAACGAACACATCACAATTCTCAGTTTCACAACATAAACGCAAACATTCCTCTCGACCACCTAAATCGATCTCATTCAAATATTTCGCACCCATCCGTTGGGAATCTTGTGTCCTTATAATCTTATCCCGATGTATATCGAAATTATCGATGCACGTTTGTAGATCGATATCGGTACGTTTTGAACGTACATAATTATCACCGTACCCATCACTAATAAACGGACATATTAGGACAGTTATTGATAATATTAACACAAACATTATTCGGTTTTTTTTTGTACAACAAAATATATCACATAGAAATAGGGGCGTTCGTATCAGCTGGTGGTGGTGGTGATGATAGAGCTGCAGGAAAATCGATCGCCAATAATAAGCAGGAATGCGCAGGACTCTACGATTACACCGGATTATCATTCGAATTTCGCATATTTTTGTTTGATTCCAATTTTCTTTTCGATTAGTATCCAGTTGCATTAATGATGATGATTAAAAATCGCGATCATAATGATGATGATGATGATGATTAGTGCAGGAAACACCGACCGAACATCACCGATTGCCGACGAATTCAAAATTTATAGATGGAGCTACGGATGCTTTAAATAAAAACAACTAAACTTATCCGCAGGCTTTTGACTCCAGTTTAGATTACGGTTGCCTTAATATAAGTTGACTTTTATATTTGATTTCTTTCGATTTTTTTTAACAATATAAAATTATCGGAAATTACAACGATTTTATCGAAACGTTTTTACGAACGATAAATCTGGGAAAATATTGTTAATAATTGTATTAGTGTAGTGAAGGTGTTGGATTTGTTAGGGAGACACAGTGATCGGGTCGACCACCACCTTGGGGGAGAGCTTTGCACGATGTAAGGAGCTTTTCGCTTTATTTTCCAAAAAAAAATCGATTTTATCGAATTGTTGCACTTTGTACTCACACACTGTAAGTTTAGTTTGTTTTATCAACAATAATAATTGTTGCTAAATTGATAAACAATTAGTTTGAGGCAAGGTTAATTAATTTGTCGGAGAATACTTTTACTTTTTTTTGTGAAAAATTCTTATTGTTTTTTGATTTTTAATTTATAGAAAAAAAATAAAGTGAAATTGTATTAATTGAATAATTATTGCATAATTAAAACAATACATCGTTAAAATGTTGAAAAGTACTTAATTAACCATATTATCCACAATTGTAATTCGAAGGGAAACAAAAAAAATACCATGGGAAACTTCTGGTTTCTCTATTAATATTTAATTGTGTACCAATTTATCGGAATTCAAATTACACCACCCTGTTTTGCCCACGTACAATTTTCGATTAATTGGAAAAATTTGATAATTAGTTTATCACGATCCGAAACGAGAACAATAGTATACTTTGAAAACCATATTTAATTAGAGATATTTCGAAAATCCTACAGGATTGTTGATCAATACCCAATTGAGACACTCTGTATTGTTATACTGGGTGGCTGGTACGCAATTGGTCACGTCAGATTGCTTTACATATAAAATATGGCGTCACAAGTAAGGTTATGTTAAATAAACAATCACGCCAACTATGTATCGAAAAATATACGAGACGCTATCATTTAAAATTTACGCTCAATCAATTGATGACATCATCTAATCTCATAAATAACCTCATAAATACAAAATGCGATTATCGATTTATCAAGAAAATTGTATAGGAATTCTTCAAAATTTATACTTTTTGTAGACATTGTGTATTAGTCTACAGGGCGGCTCTTCAAATTGAGAAATGTGTCAAATTTTCAGGGAAAGTTCCGAAGGTTGTTTCTTTTTGCTGTTTTATTATTAAACAGTTATTGATCAAAAGGTCAACAGTTTTTTTAGGTGACGCGTAGAACATTATACCTATCAGCGGGTTTACTTAAATGATGAGGTCCTCAAACATTGGGACCTTCTATAGTATAAGTATGACGTCATGCAATTAAAAGGCAGAGCCAATATTTAGGATATGTTCGACTTTATTCACTTATTTATTCGAAAACTTAATATGACAAGGATAAAGTTGATAATTACGATAATGCTATTGATACCCTCCTGATAGAGACACTCTGTATTAAACTACAGAGTGATTTTTATACAAGAAAAGTGAATTATTGTGAAGACTTTACTAACTACCCACTTATTAGAGACACTCTGTATTAACCAAGAAGTGGATTTGATGATAACAATTTGTATTTGTTAAATAGGTGTAAATGTTAATAAAACAATAAATCGACTTAAAAACTGGTAAATTTTCGGACTTATGTCTGCTTTTAAATTTAAATGTAACGTAGGTAAATTTATTATAACTGATAAAACATGGCACCAAAAGTTTGGTTATGTTGCTCTCTTCTACGATGATTTATTGAAAATTTTGACCTGATATCGTCGAAATTTTCAATAATTGCAAATCACAGTGATAATCAAATAATAATAAATTTTTACTAAAGTGATTTGTTTTGAATAAAATTCTGATGACGTCATCAAGGTTGATTTGGAAAATGGCGGCAAATGTTAGGTTATGATTTTTCCACTACTTTATCATTTGTCGAACATGTGTAATCTCAAATAAAACAACAAATCGAATCGAAAACCGGTAATTTGCCTCACTGTCGTAAAAGATCAACAGCCCAGTTTCATGAGCCAAATCTTCTAAATTCTAAATTTGAATATGACGTGGGTGTCGTTTTTTTTTATATATACAACTATCAAACAAATTCCCCAATTTCCTGCTGTATTATTTATTTATTTGTTTTCTGTATGTACAACAGCGTTCAATAAGGAAAATGGAGTGCAGCATGACGGGCGGTTATGCAAATGGTGCAGTGACGACGACGCCAGCCGGCATTTTGGCGGATGTACGTTCCGAAAGGTCACCATCGAAGAGTGGCCTTCATGTGAATTTCAAGGACAAAGGTGAAATCAAAGAGCGCCGTGAGAAATTCCTAACTGCCAAATATGGACACCATCAGATGAGTTTGATAAGGAAACGTTTGGCTGTGGAGATGTGGCTTTATGAAGAATTAAAGAAATTATATGAGACTTCAGTAAGTTATTTTTAGTTTTTTATTTTTTTAATAATTTTATTA
The DNA here is from genome assembly GCA_021725515.1 of Epicauta chinensis. Classification (NCBI taxonomy): domain Eukaryota; kingdom Metazoa; phylum Arthropoda; class Insecta; order Coleoptera; family Meloidae; genus Epicauta; species Epicauta chinensis. Next base: position 64,659 of record JAEDXX010000130.1, read on the forward strand.
GTTTTATAACAAACAACAATCAAGTATTCTTATCATGTTTTATCATAAAGTAATCAGTAAAAATAATTTCGAGTACAATTAAATCGTATCATATCAATCCATTTGATTACATTGATTATTAGTAATAATAAACAACATGTAACCATATGTCTGATCTTTCAATTAAGATTAAATAACTCGCATAATATTAATTAAACATGATAAACATAGAAGATTTGAATAAATCTACTATACATTGATCTATAAATCAGTGGCGTAACATTATTCCACTTGTCATCTATATCTATTTGTCTCAGTAAGTGATGAAGGTTTATTTATTTTGAAAATTGTCATCGTTTTCAAACATAATTCGTTTCATCACTTTATCGCACAAGTGTGTCAAGGTAATATGTAGAAATTACAAGAATACTTCTATTGATATCGTCGATAATAGTAATGATAATTATACAAAAATTACGTCCCAGGTTGGATTAAATTTAACTTACAACTAGCAATTATTACTAATGATAGTAATAGTGACATACTTGGTGGTGTACTTGAAAATTGAAAAAAAATGTACGCCACTGCTTATCTATTCCATATATCATTATTGAGTCATATTGATTGATTGTAGTGGATAACAGAAAATTAGTTGCCGAACAAAGTACGTATGTTATAATCTAAATACTTATTTTTGCTCTATTACGTTTCGACTTAAATAGATACCGTAACCAGTGGCGGGTTTAGGTTTAGTCTCATACGGTCAAATTTGGGACTGGCTAGTACTCAGCCCAATGGTTTTGATTGAGCTCGAAAAAATGTTTTTCTAACGGCCAGATGAACAAAGAAAGAAACTCATTTTTCCAACAGTCTCTTTAAGATTTCTAATCACTTCGGGTATATACTCCATAATTTGATTACAATTGATAAAATTAAGAGTCCTTACTCTATTAGTTTACCAAAATTTAGTTTTTTTTTGTTAAATTGACGCAAATATGTAAAATAAGTCTTAGGATTCTTGACTCTATAACGGATCTGCGTCGATGGAGCAGTCAATATTTTTTTCTTTGGTATTTTTTGATTTTAAGTTGTAAACAAACAAGAACGCTAAAGATCAATATTTTTATTAGAAAACATATGGAAATTCACTTAAATTTTCAAAAATAATGTTATTTTCGAAAACTGTTGTGAAAGTTTCGAGGCATTCTAAACAAATAAAATTTTAAAAATTCCATGATTGTGTTTATTTTTACAGTAATAAGCATATAATAACGTCCCACAGATATTGATCCGTTTTTTCTACATTAATGTTTCTCAAACTGTGGGTCATAACTGACCATCTTGCTTGCAAATCGATTTTTACAATTGGTCCTTACAGTTGGGTTTTTTTCCATATTGAGATTAGAATATTTTATTTTATAATCCCCTAAATTGTTGTTCTTATGGGACAGTCTGTATATTTGTATTTCAGCTACTAAATACATGATGTAAAGGTCAATTAACACGGGGACAGTAACTAAGGCATGTAACTAAATCTAGCCACTTGCATTGTGTAAACGTTTAATTTAGTACTAAAGTACTATACTCCGTCCAAAAATTAAGTATAAAATTTCAAATGTCAGAAATACAGCCCCTACGCAACGATAAATAGTTCCTCTATTAAGACCCCCAAAATTGAAATTCTTTATTGTATTAAACAGAAAATTGATTCGAAAAGGATTTGACAATCTCCAAAGAAGTATAAAATATCGAACTTCAGGGTTAATAGTAAAAAGTTACCAGCAAAATATGTAAACAAATGCGTAGGGTTTTATTCAAACAGGTGTGCCACTATATAATGTTGGCTTTCTTTCATGTAAACATGTAAAAGTTAGGAACTTTTCACACATTAAGTTGCCTATAACCTATCATCTGCAATTTGAAATTTTATACTTAATTTTTGGACAGGATATACAGTTTTTACTGTCTTTAGTACTAAATCAAACGTTTACACAACGCAAGTGGTTAAATTTAGTTTCTTGCTTTAGTTACTGCGCCCGTGTAAATTGACCTTCAGAAGAATTGAATCATATTTTTGTTTTGACAGTTATACAGGATGTCTTACAACGATGTTTCATTAAGTTGGAATTTTCTTTATTTTTAGAGTATTTTAAACTGTTTTTTCCTTTATACTAATTAATAGTATATTGTTAATTTTTTACACCACATACATGCTGTTCCAGCCCAAGCAATCACCTTTTGTAACTTCTTCAATTAATAAAACTTTCAAAATTCAAATAGGGTAATTTTAAACTACTTCTTCTAGTTTGAGTTCTTGAAAATTGCATTCGAATCTTTTAATAATTGAAGAAGTTATGAAGGGCGATTGCTTGGGCTCGGATAGTCTGTATATTTTCTACGTTATTTATGCTTCTTTCATATATCTTTTTCCACTTTAAAATAATAAACAAAGCAAGCATTTAGCATAGCCTAAACTGATTCAATCCTTATACAGCATGTCACATTATCGAACAAATCATAAGAATTGCCTACGATTAAAAAAATAGAAATTTTGAATTCGTTTCTATTATGAATCATTTAATCTCGGTTCTTTTCAAATCTTAATCTACAGACAGTACTTTTAAGTAGTATCTCCAACAATCGCTGATATTTTTTAATTTTAAAAAATTCTAAAATCCGTCCAACTTTAAACAATCAATAAATGTTTCGTGTGAACACATGCAAATATTACCTGGAATTTTATAAAATGCTGCATACACCGGAAACTAACTTCTCCCCGTACAAATTTTTGAAATTTAAATTTTTAAAAGTTTACTCACCTCCAATTATTCTTAATTCCATTTAAAAAATGCTTTAATTTGTAGTAGATTTGATTTAACGGTTATACAGAGTGTCTCACAGTAATGTATTGTTAAACTGAATTGTATAATTCGTCTTCAAGAGTCTTTTTATGACTGAAATATGTTAGTTTTGGGACAATCTGTATATTGTGAATTTTTAAAATCTTCTTTTTTTTGGATCAAACCAATAAATAAACCGTAAATATTGTTATTTTCATGTATCAAAATATAAACTTTTAAATTTCTAAAATAACGTAATTGGTAGCAAATATCTTGTACCAAAATTTGAGTGGTTTTTGTTGATTTGTGACCATTTTTTCTCATTATAGATTATTGCTTTCAAGCACCTTTTTATTATTTCTGATTTAATTGAATTATATAAAATTTCATGTATAGTAAATCCAATGAGAAAACGGAATTTTTTGATAGTCTAGACCAGGCAGGTGCAACGTACGGCCCGCGGGCCGGATCCGGCCCTCGATGTGACTTTTTCCGGCCCTTGTACTTATTTTCAAATCTTATTAAACACAGCCCTCAGACGCTTAAAGATATTTTAATTTGTTAATTATTACGTTAATATATATCATATATACAGGGTGTTTTTTCTAAGTATGGACGGCTGCGAGATCTCCCGTTAGCCGTTAAGCAAGAGGAATAAAAGTTGCATGAACATGTACAGCTGCGGTTATAGGGAGGATCCAGGATCCCAAAAAGGTTCTTACTTAACGCTAATAGAAGATCTGGCAGCCCTCAACAGATAGAAAAAACACCCGGTATTATATAGATTCCGGCCCGCGATACGGTGTGATATTTGCTTCCTGGCCCGAGGTTTTGTTCAAGTTGCACATGTTTGGTCTAGAATCTAGCGACAAACATGATAGAGTCAAACTTCATATATTTAATTCTAAATACAGACCTTTGTAGCTCTTATGACTATTTTGCAGCGCTTTTACCTAACACATTGAAGAGTGAAAATTCAGATTCTTTGAATTCACGTACTTGTTTAGATTTGTTGAAAATTTTTATTACTTTCCGTTTTGAATTGTAGCCGGTTATATTATACTTTATTAACATTTGCAACCATTATTATTGCTTTTGTTTTTATTTCCTTTCTCCATTTCTTTTTTAAATTGTTTTGTTTTCTTTTGTTCTTTCAATTTTTTATTGTTTTCAATAGAATTGTTGTGGGAAAATTTTTTGTTCTATTTATTTTACTTCAAAGTCGTTGTTGTGATTACCAACGAATATTTTTATAGGATTTATAATTTTGTAAGTAAATTTGAATTTTTGCGCCATTAGTATAGTGGATCAGGAATCAAAGGTTTACTAGATTTGACAGACTTATCGTTAAACAAAGTACGTAATCACCAGAAATATCACTAGATGCAACTGTACCAACTGAAATTTAGTAACTCTTTGGTTCGTCAATATATTATGACTTATCTAGTTACAAAAAAGTCCATTTACTCAGTGGATTTTCTATATACCTACTTAAAGTTTTTCTTTTGTTTCTTTTTTTGTCGATCACTAAAGAATAGTAGAGAATTGATCAAAATAGAAGAGAAAGTCAAGTTGACTAATATCGTTAGGTATTTAGGAATGTTGAGTTATATTTATTATTTTACTAATCCATATTATGGTAGTGAATCAGTGGGAAAAAACAACAACAATAATATCAGAATAGAAAGAAGAAGTGGAAAAAAAGAAGAAAGGAGCTCCTTCCTATTTACGTTCTGTCGCAATCATTATCTGTTTGAATATTTATAGTTGTTTTAAATATATGCACATATCCATATATTTAAACAGAGATCTCTCTCTCAGGGTCGCTGACCGAATTTTAACTTAATTTTAATTTCAAAACCATTTTATAATTTATTCCATTTCCAAACTCTTTTGTTTATTAAAATTCTTCTATAACAAATCGTCAAATATCAATCAAACGGTTTGATTAATCTAACAATTTACAGAAACGGTATTTGTCGTTTTATTATAAAGCAAGAACAAAAAAAAAAGAATAAACATGATGAAATCATTCAACTTGACTCATAAAAATTGTCGTTTTATTGTTTTACAACCGCTGATCCATCACAACAGAAAAACAAAACAAAAACCAACAAAACTAAGATTGTTTCTGGTATCGTTACGAACAATGAGTGCTAAGAAAACCACAAAAAAAAATGCTTTTAAAATTTTATATGTGTATAGGTGTTTTGTATATGTGTATGTGTGTGCAAATAGCAGGAAAAGGGTCAACAAACTAAAAAGCACACACATACAAACAAACACCACCAAAGATGGGGCGACCTTGGAAGATAACCAGCAGTAGTTAACTTGTCTGATTTGTGTGTATAATGACTGTATTTATGAAATCATTATAAAGTTATTTCTATTGTTCTTGTTTTTTATAAATAAACAAGAAAAAAAAAGACAACTCAACTGAGGAAGTTGTGCTATTATTGTGGTATAATGATTGTATTAACGTGCGCCACGTGGAACTTTTTCCCAAATCCACCTCTGTTACGCTCCAAACACGAATCGAGAAATTATCGATTATTACTGTAATCAATTATTTGAATCCGTTCTAATTACACAGTTGTTGACTTTATTTATTCTTGTGGTTTTTTTTGTTGTTTAATTTCAGAAAAAAGTCGATGATGTTAACAGTGATGAAGTGGAAGTCGATATAGATGAATTATTAGATATGGAAAGTGATGAGGAGAGACGGAGGCATTTACAGGGTCTTCTAATAAATGCAAAAGGTTCCCAGAATGATGTTAAGGTAATTAAATTAATTCAATTTATGTCATACGTATATGTTATTATGGCGTTGCGATGGCGTTATGAAAAATAATAGCCCACTGTTGAACAGCTTTTTTGCAGTCATTAAAAATGTGATCAGATGTCAAAGAAAAATTTAAAAAAAAAACAAAAATAAAGTTAAATTGCTTCTTTTACTTATAGCATAAACTCATGAATGCACCATGGGCGTTATTTGCCTCATAACGCCCTTAATACGTTAATTACTATAATTAAACTAATTAAAAACGAGATAGTGAGGTATCTTCGATATGAACGTATCGTTACAGAGTTATTTTATTATTACTGTAACAATTACTTGACCAATAAGAATATGTAGAACAGGCATGTGCAACTTGTCCAAGACCTCGGGCCAGGAAGCAAATATCACACCATATCGGCCCGGATTCTATATATGATATATGTTGTATTGTACACAATAACATTTGAAAATAGTTACAAGGGCCGGAAAAAGTCACATCGAGGGCCGGATCCGGCCCGCAGGCCGTACGTTGCACATGCCTGATGTAGAACGTTCACACTCACCATACAATCTTGGCATTGTAAACCAATTGCCCTCTGGATGAAAATAGACGAAGTGTGAATTGTGCAAACAGACATATGTTTAGTTCCAATGCCAATACTGTAGATACCGGGAACCAAATTCTACTAGACACTTGAGAAGAAAAGTGGGAGAAAGTCTCCTCATATTCACGATATTACGATAGTACAATTGTGATGTCTGAATATGTCGAATAGGGGAAGTTTTTTTATGTTTATTATTTAGTTAGACGCTCCCCACTGTTGTTAAGATACGCATTCTTAGTCAAGGTTAATAGTTGTTATAAATACGGGTGGAAGTCAACTGATAGAGCAAACAATATCAACAAACAAGTGTTGTCTTTGTCGTACTCATAATGAGTTTTGAATAATTGTCCTTATACTCTTGGACACATCTCATTCTGTAATGAGTTAGACTAGAACGGACTATACTGTGTCTTATTCTTTTCAAAGTTAGAAACAATTTAATAGTCCGTTTCTAAGAGCATAAGGACAATTATTCTAAACTCATTATGAGTACGACAAAGACAACCCATGTTTGTTGATATCCCTTGCTTTATCAGTTAAATTCAACACGTATTTATAGCAACCATTAACCTTGACTAAGTATGCGTATCCTAACGACAGTGGGGACGTACTCTGTCCAACAATTGGAGGAGGAGACTTCCTCCCACTCCTTCTTCTTATGTTGCTAGAAGAATTTGGTTCCCTGTATCTCGATTAATTATTGAAATTTGTTTCACATCAAATAATGGTCGCTTAATACCGTAACTGCTGTAATTGTGATATAATGTGAATTTAGTTTTTTTTGTTGGCTCTTAATTAATCAACATTTGTTGTTTTTTTTTGTTGCAGAAATTCATCAACGATTTATTAGACAAAGCAAAGACTCTTTAAATTTTGAAAGAACAAAAAAGTGCCAAATAGGTTCAGTGAGGATTTGGGCCCTATGGCGCCCAGTTTGCACAAGTTTTAGTGATTTACAAATAACACACACACGTACACATATACACGTATATACATACACATATACAAAAAAAAAAAAATTGTTGAACATTTTCGAAACTGTATTCCATCCTCTCTGTATCAGGAAATTGATAACAACTACAATAATAATAAACAAACAAACAACAGCGGTTTTGAGGAAGACTTTTTTTATTAGAATTGTTTATAAAATTAATTAATAATTATAATAACAATTAATAATTATAGTAAGTGAGGCCAGTTTTGCCAGGCTATTATATAGTAAGTTTTCTTTTTGTATTTGAATGAAATGTAGACATATGTAGACGGTTTTTTTTTTGTCTAAAAATAATCATATCATTTGTTATCGGCCTCCTTTAGTGGATCCTGTTATGGGGGCTTACAAAAATTTTTATAATATGCACGTGCTTTCAACGTCATCATCGGCTTCTCTATCATTATTTAAATTGACTTTTAATTTAATATTCGATTGCTCAAAAATTCTGTTATACTATAATCATTAATGTGAGCTTCCCTTTATATTGTTTTGTTTTTATAATAATTGATTTATTGTTTTCTTTTATCATATCTATGCAAATTTTGATTGAAAAATTTTTTACATGTGACATAATTGTTGGGTGTACTTATATTTAATGATATTTGAGATTTTTCAAGCAACACAATCAATCATGATGATCTCATCATCTTATATTAAAATTCATTGTGTCTGTCATTAGAAAAATAGAAATTAGCGTACAATATGTAATATACGATCTTTTATTAAATAAATAGCCACAGTAAAAATGTGTTTTTCTATGGGACATGCGGTAGATGAATTTGAAACAACCGCCATTTATTTTCTCAGAGCCAATATCACAGCGCATGCGGCGCTGTTGCCAGCTCGCTACCCTATCTAACTCGGTGGCTGTCAAAGCTCACCAATGGTCCGCAAATCTACAGCTACAGGCGCCAAAATTCAAATTCGTTGTAACAAACTAAAGACTGATAGAACTAAATATGTTATACTAATATATTACGACCTATGTCAAAATACAACAATAGGAAAGGGTATATATGTAATACTCCTATATTGCTAGCGGCCATAAGTGGAGGTATCACGAAGAAAGCGAAATAACAAATGGCTATTTCTGTTTCTATCAAAGGACCCAACTCGTTGTGCGCATGCGTCGCGCCTCTCGCTAGGTAATTGACAATTCAGTAGTTAGGGTCGTGAGTTCGAATCCTACTGGAATATTATTATTTTCTTTTTAAATTAAAATAAGTTAACCTATCGCAATAATGAAAATAATCTAACCAATGTTAAATTCAAACTAACGCTACGTAATCTGACGGACATGCGCAGCGGGTTGACGCTCAAAAAAAAATCTCCAAATATTCATAGATACTTTTAGTTTTCCACCACATTTGATAGGAATTTTTTTGTTTTTGTTGTGGTATTAACACTGAACTAATGATTGGAGGGGACAAGAAATGTCAATCCGCTGGGCATGCGCATAAGGCGCGACGTCCTTTGAGAGAGATAGACATATATATGTCTGCACCGTAGGATTTCGCCGATTTCCAGACCCGACTAGCAATATAGGAGTATTCCATATATGCGAAGGGGTCGCAATAAAAGAGAGATAGGAAATATGATATTTTTGTTTTCTATCCCCATCAGGACAAATCGTTTTTGCGCATGCGTGGAAAATCAAACAATTTAATTCGAAACAGAATGAAGTTGGCGATAATGTCACCAATAGCAGCACAGAAAAACGCAAGCGCATGCGCACAACACAATTATTCTGATAGAGAAGTCACCAAAAACTCACACAGACTAGTGACCAACTTGATAGAATAAAATTTCCTATATTTAATTCTAAACGCAACTTTTTGTAGCTCTTCTAAGTATTTGGCAGCTTTTTTACCTAACGCATTGAAGAGATTTTCTGTGAGAAAATTTTTTATTCTATTTATTGTAGATCGATGTGGATTTTTCCATTGCCTAAGTGTATTTATAATTTTGTTTTCACAATTTTCGTATTTTGTAAATAATTTTGAATTTTGCGCCATAGAACTAGTAACTAATCTAGTTACAAAAAAACGTCCATTTTCTCGCTGAATTTACTATATACTTTGTCCAAAAATTAAGTATAAAATTTCAAATAATAGCAATGCGACTAACCTACGCAACGAAAAAATAGTCCCTCTATTAAAGCCCCAAAATTAAAATTCTCCTTTATTGTATTAAACTGAAAATAGATTTAAAAGGAATTTTAGAATCTCTAAAGAAATATAATTTATCGAATTTCAGAGTTAATATTGAAAAATTGGTAGTAAAATATGTAAACAAACGCGTAGGATTTTATTCCAACAGTAGTGCCACAACATAATATACTATTTTGGTTCAAGTAAACATTTAACAGTTAGGAACTTTTCAACTGTTAAGTTTGACATAACCTATCATTTGTAATTTGAAATTTTATACTTAATTTTTGGACGGAGTTTATATATTTTGTTTCATGGATAACGAACCTTTCGCTATTTATATTTTGAAATTTTATATTTAATTTGTGGCCGTGAATTGGTCCTTCTAAGAGGACTACATTTTTCTCCTTTTTTATAAATTTAAATTTGTTCAGCTTTTTCTCCATGAAAATTAAAATTGTGAAATTTTTCCCAAATCTAGTAACTTTTTTGATTTTTGTGTGTCGACACTTCTCCTACAAGAATTGATTTCTTGTAGATCTGGCAACGGTGCATGCGTGTTTGATTCTGTCAAAATTTCGCATGTGCAATTGACTGATGTATACCGTTTTGCATTTATTTATCGAATTTCAATAAAAAAAAATTAACAGAAAACGTATTTTTTAACGCGACTCAATTAGTATAATTATTAATTAGCAATTTAATCATTAAAAATTTTGCATTTTTATCTGCATGGCATCAGTAGAAGAGCGCGATAGCGGCATGGAATCCCAAGAAGTCTCACAAGCGCTCGATAGCCCTGATAAGAAAGTCGAAATTGAAGATGTTGATGATGATTATGAGAAAATCGAAAATTTACAGGATGATACTCGAAAGAACGATGATCAAGATTACGAGAATGAAGTAATTGTCTGAATACACACGATGGAAACGAAATTTAAACATAACCTCAAATTTGATTGTAGCCGGACGAGACACTCGCTGAACGTTTATGGGGCTTAACGGAAATGTTCCCAGAACCAATACGGAATGCAACACATACAACATACACAACAACACAGTCTGGTATCAAGAATTTCTACGGTTTCTCCAGGAGTGCATTATGGATCCTGTTTAGTACATCGATGATTCTATTTGCACCGGTGATCTTTGAAGTGGAACGTGCTCAAATGGAGGAGATGCAACGCAATCAACAAAAACAGGTTAGTTATCGATTTTATTATAATTATTTGTAATTAATTGGTATTGTTTTTTTAGATGTTATTGGGTTCGAATACAGCAGTCTCAGGTAGTGGTGTCCAATCATTGATGCCACCACTACAACGATAAATCGATCGTAAGAAACTAGTGTAAAGTTGTTCTGTTGCAATTGACTTGAAACTATAAAGCTTTTATAATATATTGTAGTGAAGTCGAGTTATTATTTTTATTTGAAATTATTAAAATTCTAGTGTGAACGAATGTATTTAGTTTCTCTGTTAAAATCGATCCTAGATATTACAAGTCTTGTAGCCACTTAAAAAACATAATAATTGTAGAGCTAACCATTTATAATGTTACAATGTTGTATTTTTATATACAGTGGTGGTAAATGAAATAGGTTTAATCGAGGAAAGATATGGAAATAGTGGCGCAAGTCACTTGTAAATATATCTGTTTGTTTAAAGTGTTACACGTTGTCAGGGTTTTCAAAAAATCGATTCTTGTTGTTTCTGTTTTATAATATACATGTACAGGGTGGACCATTTTTCGATGGTTTTGCAGGATATCGCATATAAGAGAAGCTAGAACAAACTAACGGATAGCACATTCCTGTACTACTTTTTCGAGACTAGTCAGATGATGTAATTAGATTTTTGCTATGTTCTTTTGTTTTCGAGTTATTTCCGGTTTTTCATTTTTTCGCGATTTCGAAGATGCCTTATATCTCGTAGGTTTTCAAAAAAGTTGACGCTTTTTCCAAAGTTTCTAGTGTAGTTTTTAAAGCTGATTCTATTTAGCTAATTAGATTTTCTCTAGCTCTCACCGTTTTTGAAATATAACACAAACTTATGTTTTTTTAAATGGAACCTATATTTAATTTATCGCTCATTAAATTGCTTATTTTTTTCTGATTTCAAATATATATAGTTTGATATAGTTATTATCAAAAATGCGGGAGTTATTTTGAAAATTTCGATTTCGCAAGTAGTGATTACAAAAATTATACTCGAAAGGACTTTAGAGTGCCATGAAACAAATTTTACCTATTGCAAAATAAGAAAACAAAAGAATAAATAAATAGCAACCAAAATAATAGTTCGTTGACAAGCTAAAAAACGATTGTTTCATAGCACTCTAAAGTCTTTTCGAATATGATTTTAGGAATTTTTCCCTTCGAAATCGAAATTTTTCAAATAACTCTCACATTTTTGAAAATAACTATAGCAAACCATATATATTTGAAATCAGAAAAAAATAAGCAATTTAATGAGCAATACATTAAATATAAGTCCCATATAAAAAAACACAGGTTTGTGTTATATTTCAAAAACGGTGAAAGCTAGAGAAAATATAATTAACTAAATAGAATTAGCTTTAAAAACTACATTGAAAACAATGAAAAGAAATTGAACTTTTTCGATAGTCTACGAGATATGAGGCATTTTTGAAATCGCGAAAAAATGAAAAACCGGAAATAACTTGAAAACAAAAGAACATAGCAAAAATCTAATTACACCATCTGACTAGTCAGGAAAAAGTAGGACAGGAATGTGCTATCCGTTATTTTGTACGAGCTTTCCTTATAGGAGATATCCTGCAAAACCATCGAAAATGGTTCACCCTGTACAGTGTTGGGCAAAATTAAATTGTTGGACAATTAAAAATTAACAATTAATTAATTGTTAATTTTGTTTATTACAATTAACGATTAATTAATTACAATTGTGAAAAGTCGCAATTAACAATTAATTATTAATTAATTGTCAATCATTTTAATGCTTTTGATTAAAAACTAACAATTAAAACTTATTGTTGTGTGAAACTCATAGTAGCACCAAAACAAAAATTTAATATGAATTATGAATAAAATAATTAGGTATGTGAGACAAATAAAAAAACTGCTATTTTTCTTTTTATCATTTTTAATCGAACTTAATGGCAGATTATAAGTTTAATTATAACAATAATTTCATAATTTAAATTGAATTCTTCAAATAACTTTTCTTATAATAGTTAAGATTGCATTTTAATACAACTCTTTTTTGAAACATATTATCAGACAATTTATGACTCTTTTTTAATATTTGTGAGTTTCACTCCAAATATTTGAAAAGCCTTTAGAACGTTGCTGCCATTATCAGTTACTGATGCGACTATTTTGTTTACATTAAGCTCAAAATTAGTATTAATTTTTTAAACTATTTCACATATCCGATCATAGCTGTGAGTACCTTTGAATCTTTGACAAGCTAACGCAACCGATACCCCACGCAGATCACTTGCAATCCAGTGTGCGGTCACGCCAATAATAGTATATTAAAGAACAAGTGTCAGAAGTCGCCTATTATTGTACGAGTCCAAGTTTAGAAAACGAGCGGCGGAGACGCGAGTTTTCTAAAGGACGAGTGCAATATACGACTTCTGACACGAGTTTTTTATACTATTTTTTTTATTTTGCCTGTTTTGTCCCCCTTTTTACAAAAAAATTGCGAGATTTGATATTTAGGGAAATTGGTGGGAGTTGGTGTTACTAAAAAAAACAATTGAATATTCAGCTAGGAAACTTCAATTGTTTTATTTTTCACTCTTAGTCAATTGTTTTTTTCGCCATATTGCTTATTTAACAATGAGTGAAGAATTTTCATGTACTCCACCTGAAATAAGGGAAATTGCTGAAAATGCAGGAAGCAATTTACTACCCGATAAATCCAACGATCAGTACGAAAAACGGTGTATTAAGTATCTTGTTTTTATGATTTTTGACAGTTGTGAAAATCAATGAAAATCTTACCAACCTAGTGGAAAAAAAATCCTACATTTTACTTTTCAGCACTAGTATCGAAATGAGATCATTTCGATACAGTAGCGAGTTTAATAATAGCGCTATTATTGACGCAAAATTATTATGTTATTAGGCGTAAAACTGGAACTTTGTGTGCTGAAGCTGACTGTTGTCTGCCGAACGCTAGTGAGGCAGACATGTCAGCTGAAGCACACAAAGACAGTTTTGCGCCGAATGACATATACTAGTTTATCTTCAAACGTCTTAATTTAACATTTTTTTATATTGAAAAGTTTTTAAAAATTAAAATTTTAACTGATCGCAATATCTTGGCAGTACTGCTTCCATGGCGATGCAAAAAACAAATGTCAAATAACGAAAAAAATTAAACGCCAGTGACAGATTTTGTCATTTTGTCTGCCTAAGCTTATAAAAAAAGACAAAAACCCCTAGGCACACAAAATGCTATTTTTACCTTGTCATTTGAGTCACAAAAACTGTCACTTTTGTGACGTTTGAAGATAATAGTAGATTATGTTATTAGGCGCAAAAGTGGAACTTTGTGTGCTGAAGCTGACTGTTGTCTGCCGAACGTTAGTGAGGCAGACATGTCAGCTGAAGCACACAAAGACACTTTTGCGCCGAATGACATATACTAGTTTATCTTCAAACGTCTTAATTTAACATTTCTTTTTATCTTGAAAAGTTTTTAAAAATTAAAATTTTAACTGATCATAATACCTTGGCAGTACTGCTTCCATGGCGATGCAAAAAACAAAGTTCAATCAACGAAAAAAACTAAATAAAACTGTACGATGTCGAGTTCCGACCGACCTTCTACTCCTTCTGAAATCGTTGAAGCTGCGAGAGAGTCTATCAAAAATGCTATTTTTACCCTGTCATTTGAGTCACAAAAACTGTCACTTTTGTGACGTTTGAAGATAAACTTCTTTTTTTACTCGACCAAATATCTAATGTACACACATATTCAACTTCTTTTAATTCAGATTTTATTTGCGTCATTTGTGTTTCGTAGTATTTTTCTATGCGACGTCCTAGGGTCCGTCGACTAATTAAAGTAAGCCCCTTTTCAGATATTTTTAAATCTGAAAAAATTGTTGCAAAATACGGATCTTCTACAACACGTAATATTTTCATCAAATAGTTCTTGTGTGATTGTTTTTTCGTTAGATATTTTCTTTTTACTTATTGTAGTTACGCTAATGTTTTTTTTTTCGAACAGGTAAAATTTGTTTCATGGCACTCTAAAGTCCTTTCAAATATAATTTTTATAATCACTACTTGCGAAATCGAAATTTTCAAAATAACTCCCGCATTTTTGATAATAACTATATAAAACTATATATATTTGAAAACAGAAACAAATTAGCAATTTAATGAGCAATACATTAAATATATGTTCCATTTAAAAAAACACAGGTTTGTGTTATATTTCAAAAACGGTGAGAACTAGAGAAAATCTGATTAGCTAAATAGAATCAGCTTTAAAAACTACACTGGAAACTGTGGAAAAAGCGTCAACTTTTTTGAAAGCCTACGAGATATGAGGCATTTTTGAAATCGCGAAAAAATGAAAAACCGGAAATAACTCGAAAACAAAAGAACATAGCAAAAATCTAATTGCTCCATCTGACTAGTCAGGAGAAAGTGGGACCGCAATGTACTATCCGTTAGTTTGTAAGAGCTTTCCTTATAGGAGATACCATGAAAAACCATCGACAATGGTCCACCCTGTACACAAGCTTTATAAATACATATATTGTCGGTAGCTTGGTAGAAGATGTCCTCTGAACGATAAATAATTTGTTTTTTATAGCCAGCTGAAGGCCAAACTTTATATTAAAAATCAAAATTTTTTATTTGAAAAGCTGTATTTCTATTAAAAATCAATATTTTGCTAAATACTGATCAATTTCTAGATAATATATTATAGACAAAAAACCTTGTTGAAACTTCCTCTGTTTTGAATAATTTTCGACCTTTTTTTGTTGTTATACAGGGTGTCTCTAAAAGGTTGGGACGTGGCTTAACTACAGACTCCTGGAATAAAAATAGGACGATTTACGCCAACTTACCTATATTCAAAGTCGTCTCCTTTAGTCGGTAGAAGGCGTGAAAGTTTCTTACAAAAAATTAATTTTGCTTATAAAAATGGTAGGCCTTGATCGATTTTTATAAATTTTGGCGAAGTATGTCTTGTGACTGTAAGACACATTTTGAGATAGTTTTGGTCTACACCAGTGAGTTGTAAGTGTGTTAAACAACAAGTTCAGGAGACAAATTTGGTGAGAACTTTTGCTCGTGCAGATTGAGGACTCTCATTTTTTCCACATAAAGATAATTTCTTCAGAAACATTTTTTCATCTTCTGATAAACTAGGCATTTTTTTATACAATTAATTTAGATACATAAAGTAACTAACTAAAATGAATTTACATTAAATGTTCATTATGACCCCCACTTTCTTGTATGCACAAATTGATTCGTTGAAGGAAATTCATCTGCACTATTTGCAAAGTTTATCGATTACTTTTAATTGTTCCTGTGGGCACTCATTTTCCAAATTTACTCGATTAGAATACACCATTCTCTTGAGTGTTCCTCACAAAAACGAATCACAGATATTCGGATCTGGGGGGGGGGGGGCAATTTATACGAGCATTTATTCCCCTGCCAATCCATGTATTGGGAAATTGTAAAAAATTAAAGCCTACCTGACCACTTTTTAAAGCAAAATTAATTTTACTCTAAGAAACGTTCACGCCTTCTACCGCCTAAAGGAGACGACTTTGGATATAGGTAAGTTGACTTAAATCGTCCTATTTTTATCCCAGGAGTCTGTCGTTAAGCCACGTCCCAACTTTTTAGAGACACCCTGTATATGTATATACTAGCTGTACCCCCGCGACTTTGTTCGCGTAGATTATAAGGCGGTCTCATAAAGTGTTGTTAGTATTTCATTTCCGTATATATACGGGGTGGGAGGGGCAAAGTTGGGACCCCTTCACATAGCTCAAAGCTTCAGAAAATATTTGGGATAAATCTTTTTGAATTAGTGCGTTTTACTATGATGCGCTAAAAAGGATCATTCTCTTTTTGATATTTTTAATTAATTGTAGAAATAAAAATTCAGACTGAAAAATATCCACACTTTATTACATTTTCGTTGGGGGGTCCCACATTGTCCCACATATCTTTCGATTTTGTCTTAATTTTGTATTGACGCAGCACAACATGTTAAATACGTATCGAGTAGAATTTGAAATGTCATCGAAAGTCGAATGTACAAAAAATGTATTGATATTATGACTATTTCCTTAAATGTGGCTTTCCGTACCCCTTCCCCTAATAAAAAAATACACATGGCAACATCGCAATTATAACTGACAACGTCGCAATTATAACATTTTTCTTGTGGAAGGGAAATGCTATTACGCACTCCCCCGGGTATGGTTCTGCCCACCCGGGGAGTGTGGGGCTCGAGGACCTACAAGGAGTCCCCATACCCACTAAAACACCCGCGTTCTTCCAGTGTCACCCCGGGACCGTTAAACACATTCTTCAGGGTGACACTACGTCTATCTCTTCTCATGATCTCAGGTTTACATCACTTTTACGTTGTCATCAGTCTATGGTGATTACTACCTCCTCGTTATTATTTTCGTCTTCCATCCTTTTTTTTTCATAATTGTCGTGATGTAATCTTGTATTTGTTCCCACTTTTGGCGGCTTTCTAACATTAATGGTATCACGTTTTCCTCCTTAATTTTTGTTTGCAGTAGAGTCTCTAATTCAGTCACTTTTTGTATTAATCGGGAACAGTAGAAACATGAGTGCATAACGTCTCCAACACTGGTGTCTTCACATATTGAGCACTTGTCGTTGCATCTTTTGCCTATTCTCGTTAAGTACTTTTCGAAGCTACCGGGCGTCGATAGAAATTGCGACAGGTAAAAACTTGTTTCTCCGTGTCTTCTGTCAATCCATGGTCTTATAGTCGTTATTAACGCACTGGTCCAACTTCCGTTTATTGAGTTGTCCCAAAGTTGTTGCCACCGTCCAATAGTTCTATTTTTAATGGCTAACCGATCTATTTCGATGCCTCTTTCTGTCATTTGATATATTTCACACCTTTTCTTCAACCATTAATTGAATAGGGATGATTCTTCCTATAAGCCGCAATTATAACTGACAGGTGGGTGTTTTCGAGGTATTGAAATTTTAATGCATATAAAACTATTTTAATGCCCTTTTTTAACCCCGTTAGAGGGCGAATTTACTTGTTTGACATGTGGCAGTCCGTTTAAGCATTTCTTTGTTGTAAGGATGCAGATATATGTACATAAATGTACTGGCTGATACCCCCTGCTTCGCTGAGTACACGATAATATTTAATTGTTGAAACTCAATGACGTAAAGGTGTACACATCATTGTTGAAACTAGACGTAGAATATAAACGAAATGTTTAATACTCTTTTGAATTTAATGCTAAATTGTCAAAGTTTACTTCTAGTCGACGCATGCTGGCAGCTAAATTATCAAGACTTATTTCCAAAATCTCTTACAATTAGATTTCAACGTGTTTAAACTTAAGTGCCGTTTTTAACCCGTTAAAGGGCGAATTTTCAAAAATCCTTTCTTAGTGAGCGTCTTCATCCCAAAAGGAATATATGTGCCAAATTTAAAGTCTATCGGATGGATAGTTTCTGAGATATCGTGGTGAGTGAGTGAGTGATAAATCGCCTTTATATACATTTTGAAAAGAAAAAAAAATGTTTATCAAACTCATTTGTAGTATTGATTGCAGGTGATTGTTTTCCTAATATTGAGTAATTTTCGAGATCTCATACGACGTTTTGGCATTTCCAAAACAGCTAGAAAAAAATCGTGTCGATCAATTAAAATATGGGCACTGTAGTTTAATTTCCTCAGATACTTTTCCACTTCAGTTCACAACGAAACGAGATATTTGAGATGAAATTGTTAGCTGGGACACCTGTGTATTCAGTCTCGATAGGAACCGTACAAAGAACACTTACGTAACACACTTTTTAGATTTGTTAGTTCTTGTTCAGTTGTTTTCTGGTCGTCGGAGTATTAACGTTGTTTTGAAATTTTGTTATATTTTTTTGGTTAATAATCAATTGCGTCTAGAGTTAAGGTCAATTTACACGGGGATAGTAACTAAACTAAGTAACTTAAGCAAGTAACTAAATTTAGCCACTTGCATTGTGTAAACGTTTGATTTAGTACTAAAGACAGTAAAAACTTTAGTGCTTTAGTACTATATCAAACGTTTACATAATACAAGTGCTAAAATTTAGTTACTTGCTTAAGTTACTTGTTTTAGTCCCCGTGTAACCTTTAGAGTAAGCGCTAATATCTTTAGTATAAAAACAGATTCTCATGGGGATGGTAAATTTCAATATTTATGTAATATTAAATGAATTGTTTTTGCATTTTGAATAATTCGGTTCCGAAACATCACGTTTTATGAAAAACGGCATTTTTGGACCAGGATTATAGCGGCATCAAAAACCATTATTTGAGAAGTAAAAAAAAAGATAAAATAAAGTTAAGGCCGTTCTATCGCTCAAGAAAAATTCTGCTTTATTGTGGGCGTTGCACTGTAAACTATTCTAAACTAGTTACTTTCCCCAATGTGTAAGTTATTGGTTCAAACTAACAACCGGAAAGGTCATAAATCTTCAAAACATAAACACAAAAGTCCAGCACTTTGTACTGTTAGTTTAGAACCAATACTACGACATTTTTTATAATATAGGTAATATGGGTAGGAGTGCCCTTTATTATCCGCTAGACGTTTATTGGTTTAGGAGTCCCACTTCATATATCACGTTTCACTTAGAAATTTCTGTAAAATCACGGGAAAAAAGCAAAATTTTTTTACAATTTTTTAGTGTTAATTTACATAATTTTTATTTATAAGAAACGCTGATCCACATAAAAAAACACAGTCTATTGAGTAGCAGAGCCAAAATTTAAAAAACAAGTAAAACAAAAAAATTCCATGTCCTTTTTTTTAAATTTTTAGAGCCGCTGATGGGCTTTTTTGCAAACGGGCGCTGTAACTCAATGTATTTTTGCATTACGAATGTCACCTGAAAATATCAAATCAATATAATTTCATTTGGCTTAGTAGAATTGTAAAAACTGTTTCCGTAGGGCGATAGAACAGCCTTAAGAATTACCACAATATACATAGAAATGTTTATATTGATAGACTAAAACGTTTAACCAGGAAAAATGCTTGAAAAACTGCTTTTCTAGACTCCTGACAGCGTATAACTCCTTAAAGCCAATTCTGAAATAGAAATAAATCAGAGTTTTAATGAAAAGAATCGAAATTATAGTTTTTATAAATATTATTATATACGTAGAGAATTCCCGACGAGTGTTGAAACAGCTTTACGTCCTTTTACACATTTATTCCCTAAGCGTTTCTGAAGAAGCTAAAAAAATTGATGTTACTAACAGATGAACTAACATTTCAGTTAGTTTATCTGGAAAAAAGTAAACACTTTCACTGACAAGCTGAAATCATATAGATTTCTCTACGGGCCAGTACTTCTTAGAGATATCGCGAATATCGTGGCGATTGTGATAATAATAGGTAACGTTGATATTTTGCCCAATGTATACCTATCTCGTTTGTCATCCCATATTTCGAAGAGACAACAAAGATAGAAATACTAATTATTACAGTGGTGTCCAACAGAAAGTCACTGAAGGTCCCAAAGGGAGTAAATTGCGTCCTAGAGCGTATCAAATATCCAACGTACAATCCGAACCGTTTTCGGTTCAGTCCTGATTTGTATAACAGTGCTTCGAAGCGTTATTTTTTCGGTCCAGAATATTGGTTTTATCAGGTTTTCGGTTCAGCTCCGGTTGGAAGCCCTGTTTTTTTTTGAGAAAAGATTCAGTGTTTGTCCAATATATTTATTTACAAATTTGTTTTTCAGAAATGTCCAAATATAAATTAGCTCGTTGGGTTGGATTTGTTCTTTTGACCCTACATAAAATACCATCACATTTGAACGAACTAGTCGTTATTTTAGCAGCACTGAGATAGGATTTCCGTGTAAAACTGTATTCATTTTAATTTTAATGAATTTATTTAATAATTGTACGGAATCTTTCGTACCAACATCGAGTTAATTATATACAGCCAAGTTATATATTAAAATAGTTAATTTATGCAATTAATAATCGTTGACAATTTCATTGACAATTCATTTTTTTTTGCTTTTCACAAATAAAAATTCAGAAAAATCGTGTTATTTGTTTCGTAAACGTTTTCATTATTCAATTAATAATAATACTGATTGCTTTTAATTTATTTTTTTTTATCTTTTCATAACAAATTTTTATTAAGAAATTTTGTACAATTTTCTCAATCGTTTAACAAAACAAATAACAGCAACTTGTCTGCATTATCTAAACGATAACATTACATGTATTCGTTCATTATTATATCTAAGAAACTTATCAGATTATCATGAATATTTTCTTTTCTTTTAAAATACAAAATAAATTAATTTTTTTCCACATTTTTTTTTTAATCCATGACTATGGATTTATATCAAATTAAAACAAGTCACTGGATTTGTAGTACGAAATATACAAATTTTACCTCATATAAATATTCCTTATTATTTACACATATATTGTTTATAATATGTACAGGACAGTTCCCATAATCTACACACTTTTTTTTAAAAGAATTTCAACTATATTGTGATGTATTTTAGTAATAGAAATGCAAAATAATTTAAACAAAAATATGAACAAACCAATTCTACAATATTACTACGGAATCTGTCCACGCAAATACAAAATAATTACAATTATCAAAAAAAAAAGAAATATAAAACTTTAATCTGTTCTTTTAACACCAACAGGTGATTAATAATATGAAGGAAAGAAACGACTTCTAGGATATTCAATCACGAATCACCTAAAAGCCCAAACAGTAATAAACAACATGTAGTTAATTAACAACTCTGTTTTATGCTAGAAAAACTATTACTGTTAATCAATAATAAGAGACATTCTACATTATTATTATTCATTTTTTAAAAACACGAGATCACCTCTTAAATAATTTTGTACTTTTATTACATATACAACTTTCAATTGCAACAATCGATTGTATCAACTAGTCGCAAAATTACAAATATTTACAAAAAAAAGCAATATTGAGATTATTTTTAAATTGTCCCATTGATACGAGAATCGATTACGCAATTCAATTATTAAGGAAAATAATAGTACCCTAAGTTTCACCTTAGTGTTAATATTAATTATATACAATGTCCTTTAGTCAAAAATTAACGGAAAAAAAAATCCAAAGTAAATGTCGAGTAGCGAATAATATGAAAATAACGAAAAACTTCCATGATTCCAATTTTAAACGAAATGATTATATATTAATAATATGTCTGCTTTAAAATAACTTCAAAAAGTAATAGAAAATAACGTATATATACACTGTGCTCTTCTAATACTTGAAATAATCGAAAAATTGCACACTTTATGATTTCTTTTTTTAATACTAGTTAAAGCTTCTTTATGTTTGATGTATGGAAAATGTTCCACTATTAGAAGACTCTAAATCAGGCGGTGGTGAAGGATTTCGTCCTTCATACCTACCATCTTCATCTAGCGAAAAAAAATTGTTTTTAATATTTAATTATAAAAATTATTTACAGAAATTTACCAATAACTGATGAATACGTTGTAAAACTATTATCATTTGGATAAATTGGATTATTAAATGGTGGTACATAATCAATAGTATCCATATCATCAAATTCACCATTTGGATTTTCATGTATCTGTTCTTCTTCCTCTTCCTCTTCTGCTTCTTCTTCTTCTTCTTCATCAGGTGTATAATACAAATTTGGTTTCATTCCAACATCATCACCAACATTTCGATTATGATCATCATCATCATCATCTTCATCATTTGTTTTTATATCATCTTCCTGTATTTCATCCTGCTGTTCTTCTTCTTCTTCTTCTTCCTCCTCTAATTCTTGTTGTTGAGGTTGTTCCTGATGTTGTAATTGTTCCTCTAATTGTATAGGACTTCGACGATTTATTACAGGACTCACAGGTCTTGATGATGATAAAATTTCAGTTGTTGGTGTTACTGATGCTGATAGATTTACATCACAACTACCCGGTATAGGAAAATTCGGACTTGGTGGTATTGTTTTTACAACTGATGGTATTTCAACATTTAATATAGCATCAACATCTAATGCTAATCAAAATAATAATAAGAATAAGAATAAATTATTATATTTTTTTTAATATTTAAAAATTATTTACCTGGCTTTCGTTTTTCTTCATCAACAGTGATTCCAAAAGCTTTTTTAAGTCTTAAACTAGTCATTTCACGTTGACGTTCCAATTCTGTTGGTTCACAATTAAAAGCTGGAGCTACTAATAAGAAATCGATTTAAAATATCGATAATATATTAATTTTAATTAAATCAAAACTCACCTTTACCGGGTAATTCTATCGATGTTGTTAATTCATCATCTGAAGAACTCTCAGATGTACAACTACTAGTACTATTCGATCTAGCTCTTGTTGTTTTAGATGATTCCAATGAATTATTTTCTTCTGGACTAATAGTTTCGTTTTCATCATTTTTAATTTTATCATCTTTCGTCATCTTTTTCCTTTGACGATACTCAGTTATAGACAACTATTTGAGATACAAAAAAAAAATTATTAAATTATAAAACAAAATAACAAAAAATTTACTTTTCTTTTTGCAGGTGTAATCGATTCAGGTTTACGATCTTCAAATCCTAAAATACTTAAAGTCTTCTCAACTGTACCAACAAGATGTTCACTATTCGAAAAGATATGACGATGATCTCTAGATAAACGTGGATCCATTAGATTAACCGATATTTCAGAACGGTGTTCTTGAAATTGTTGTTGTTGTGGTGGTAGTTCTTGTTGTAAATTCGTTTCAATAACTGTTTCTTCAATTGATACTTCATTTACTACAGTTTGTGGTGGACTATCATCACCTGTTCCATTATAAACTTCAATACAACTATCTTGAATTATTTGTCGATCATTCTATAAGAGAAACCAATCAATTATTAGACAATTATTTTAAATATAAAATATGTGATAATTACATTATTCGCGGGTAATTGGTTTGTTGGTGTAGATGGTGGTGTTGTATCGTTTGATAATGATTCACGTGGTAGACGACGTTTTTTTGGCGGTGCCGCTACTGTATCATTCAATGGTGGTGATTCTGGACGTCCAGATGGACTATCACATTGATCCTCACTAATAGCCTGTCGTAACCAACGTTTCTTTGCACTACCTCTTGGTTGTAGATTATTATCGCAATAGGTAGCTACTTGAGCTAGTGTACCTAAATTCTTTCCAGTTGTATAAAAATTCGTATCATAATCTGTTGTAGATGCTGTTGGTGTTGTTGTAGCTGAAGACATAGTTGTCGATGCTGCTGTTGTTGCATTATTATTATTATTATTATTGATATGTGGCGTTAACGATGATGGTGATATAGAACTAGCTGATTGTACAACCGGATCAGGTACTTTATTTAACCATTCATTCATCAAACCCTTTTTCGTTTTTGGGAATTTAAAACCAGCCTCCATTGGTTCAACAGCAGCTTGTACTAATAAACAAGCTGATGATAGATGTGTTTCAGGTGATGATTGTGCTGAATTTGAATTTGAATCAATCTCTCTTGTTGGTGATTTATTATTATTATTATTATTAATCATTTTACCATCATTAACACCACTATTTGATAAAGCTAATAATAATCCAGCATCTTGATTTATATTACTATGATGAAGATGATCACTATCATTCTCTTTATAATCAGAATGATTTCTTCCAATATTTGAACGATGTTCATTTGGTGATAATAATGTTTCATCACCTGATGTCATATATGAATCAGTTGAATTTAAACGATTCCGTCGACTACTCTGTGTATTTGTACTTGATGCTCGTGCACGACCTTTTCGTCGTTTTCGTCGTACTTTCGGTTCATGTTTATTACTACTACTACCACCACCACCACCACCACTATCATCATCTTTACCTAATGATGGTTCCGATTCTCGACGATGTGCTTGTTTTGCTTGATGTTCTTGTTTACGTTGATCCGCCTTCTCCATTTGTGCTATGGCACGTAAGATAGCTTCTAATTTACGTTCTTCACGACTCAATTTCTTGTTTTTATTATTATTATCTTCTTTAATTTCTGCATCTTTTATTGTATCATCTTTATCAATTTTCTGTTGTTGATGGCAAGATGAACGACGTGCAGGTGTTGTACAAGACGAATCAGATGTTGTATTAGCTTCATCTTCAGTTTTTATCAGTTCTTTTGGTGGTTTTTCATCGAATTCTTGCGGTTCCTCGTTTTTAACATCTTTAAATTCTTCTTTAACATCATCAGTCTCGAGTTTTACACATTTTGTTTCCATTTTAATTTCTTCTTTAACTATAGGAGTTATAGTACAAGTAGTCGTAGGAGTTGTAGGGGTTGTTGTAGTTATAGGTGGTGATGGTAATGGGAGAGTTTCTTTTGCTTTAAATTTAACCGGTGTATCATCGACAGGCGGTGATGAGATGGATATTGTTCGACGTCCACGTCGTTTCTTGTGCCTTTATTTTGAAAAATACCAATTTTTAACAAATAAAAATAATAACAAATTTCTGATACTTACATTTCAGTTGAATCACCATTCTTTTTTATTGTTGTCTTATTAACTGTACATTCTTCTAAATTACCACAAGCACAAGCGATATGAGTTGTACCAATAGCAGCCAAATCGTGCGATTCATGTTTAATTGTTAATTCAACATTCTTCTCAACATTTGTTATTGTAACAATATATAAATGTAGTACACCTTTAACAATTGAATGTCTCAATTCAGCATTCGGTTTACATGAACGTCGTATAAAACGTGCACTATTCCCATATGTTCTTGTATCAACACAAACTTCTGTATTATCTTTATGTAAACGATAGAAAAACAGAAATGGTCCAGGTCGTTGTGAATGTTGTCGTGTATTACAATTATTACCAGATTTAATTTGTTGTGTTGATAACATATATTTACCACGTAATTCGATAACTGGTGTATTTGGTGGCAAATTAATTATACTAATTAAATATTTAATTTCAGTTAATGGTTGTGTATGTATACGACATTTATTAACTGATGGATCATAATCAATTGTAACATCATTATGTATACCATTCACTCTAATACTACTAATTCGAGCACGTAATTCCGGTGAATAATGATTTGTTACAGCTTCCTCATAATTATCAATCCATTGACGTAATTGTGGAAGGTGTGTTGACGATGTATCATGACTTTCGTCATCACTCTGACTGCCTTTCATTTGAACTCTTGTCTGTAATAAAATGATTATTAGTAAATTATGTCTACTACTACTACTACCTATGAAATTTCGCACAGAATTTCGTTACATAACGAAACTCAGCACCAAGAATTTTTGAAAATTTAACCCCCAATGATGCTAAAATTAAGGGACGAAATTTGTATGGATTTAAAGTTAGAAATATACAGCGGTTTTTAGGCTTCTGTTTATAAATAGAAACCAGCTGTATCAATGATTTAAAAAATTCAATCCTAAGCGGACGAAAATTAGAAACTCTGAAGTAGGTATTTAGGTTTCTAACATCGAATGTAAATGTTGTTAGACTTACTTTTCGTCTAACAGCTTTACGTTCACGTTTCTTCACTTGTCGTCTATGTGTTGCATCTTTGATAGCTTCACGTCTTTGTCGTGCATTAGTTTTTTGATTATCATTCTTTCTACGATTAATTAAACTTGAACGTCCTGTTTTTGTTAATAAATTACTATTATTTGGACTTGTATGTTCACCATCTGATGTATCACTATCAGTATCAATATCTTTATGTTTATTAAATGTTGTCTCTTTTAATTTTGTCTCTTTACGTAATTTTGGATCAATTAATTGACGATCTTTCAACCATTGTTGTTGTACTAATCTAGCTTTATGACGATCAATATGTTTATGTGGATCACATACTTCACATAAATATTCATCTGGTATTTGTTTATTTTTAACAACACATTGTACATGTTGCCATACTTTACAACGATCACATTCTACCATATAACCATCATCATGAACAAAACCACTAAAATTCACAATTAATTAATAAATACATTTCTTTTTAAATTTTAATGGGTTATACGCAGACAGTCAGTTTTTTTTTTTATTATTTTAAACTGTGTGTAATGTGTTTTGAAAACTTTGAAAGCGTTTTTCTCAAAACTGTGTTGTGTTGTCAAAGTCGGTGTGTCAATTTTACATACAAACGAATATTTTCTAGAAATTAATCGAAGGTTTTTCTCTCACTGATAGATAACTTCTATTTTATAAACAATTGAAGGCCAAAATTTGTACCAAAAATTGCCTTCGAACAATTTCTAGATAAAACATTCGATTAACGAATTGTTTGTTTGTTTTTTTTCCATTTCGGATACTTCATTTCCAAAAAGAAAATCAATATACATATGAATCTTTATAATTAATATATCCATATTCTTGGAAAAAAATGTTCTTTTCTAGTCCCTGACTGAGCATAACTCTTTAAATGATAATCTCTTACCATATACATCGTGTCACATAATCACCAAATTGATCTTCATTATTGACCGCTTCAGCTTCTGGTGCTGTATCAGTTTCTTCACCTTCAGTATCCTGTTTACGATCAGAAACATCACTGATATCGGATGCTGCATCATCATCTTGTACATCAATCTGATTACTATTTGGAAGTGATGATAAATTCGATAGATTTGATGGCATTTGATTTGATTGTGATAATGTTCGTCCTAAATATTAATAAAATTAATTATAATACATATTCAAATTAATAATAATAATATACAAACTTTTTCCACTATTTGGTGAAAACATCACCGACATCCCATTCATTGGTGACGGTGTACTTGATGGTACGGTTCGTGTTGGTGAATCTGGTGGTAATGTTGCATTATAATTATGATCCAATAATATAGCTTGACAAATCAATGATAATGCATCAAGACCTGATTTGTTATTACGTTCTTCATATATTGACGATTTGATGGTTTCATTTTGACTAAATAGGAATAATAGTATTAATAAAAATATCGTAATAGTTTTCTACAATGTAATGTTGTTGAGTTGTGTAACGTTTACTTTTTATTTTACAAAAGATTAAAATCTTTAAAAAAAAATTCTTTTGCGCCCATTTCCAATAACAATGAGTCACAATTTCATTGGAAAATTCATCACGAAAAGGCCTGAAAAAGTACCATGATTCGCCCTTTCCCTTTGTTTATTAACAAAATAATTTATTTTGTGCTCTTAATGGAGTTTTATGAAATATACAGATATCCAGCATACCAATAACTAACATAAATTTCATTCAATTATGTTAATAAACAAAGACAAAAAAGTGGGTAGGTCAGACGTTAGACATTGTATTTTCAGGTCTTTTTGGAAAAACTAAACATGAAGTTTTTTTCTTAAAATATTTGTGAAAAAAAGCAACGGTGACAACTCATAGATTTTTAAACAACTTACTATGCTGGTTTTTCTTGTTGATAATTATTTTCTAATCGTGTTGGTGATATATCATAAGCCTTATTATGTGATGGATAACAATTATTAATGTTACTATTTTTATTACCCAGAGTTTCTAAGATTTCAGCTGTTAAAGCTTGCGTAAATGTCAACTGCGTTTTCTCTTGATGCTGTTGTTGATGATAATGATGCTGCTGCTGATGATGATGATGTTGTTGTAAAGGTTGTTGAACAGTTGTTGCTATCGTTGTTGTTGGATTATAATTATTATAAATCGGGTTCGGTTTACTTATAGTTTTTAATTTATTTGGTTGTTTCAATTTATGTGCTTGTATAGCATGTTTACCTATATAATTCGGTTTATTTGGTAATTTTTGTGAACGATTCTGTGGTGGTATTGTACGTAAACCCGTACCAGTTCTTTGTAATTGTGTATTCGATAAATTTTTAGGTGGTAATGTTTTAATACCATGTGCCTTATTAATATGTTGTTGTTGTGTATAATTATTAATTGGTGGTATAGTTTTTATTTGACTTTTATGTGCGGGATAAACAATTTTTTGTGGTAATGTTGTAGTTGACGTTACACCACTACCACCACCGCCACCACCACCACCAGTTGTTGCTATTGTCGATTTTATTAATGGACTAATATTTGATTTATTCGCAATATTCATTGACGACTTGTTTAAATATTTTGTTGTATTATTATTGTTTGTATTAAACAATTTTTGCCGTGGTATAAAACGGGGTGCTGATGTTGCTGTTGAAGTTGTTGTTATAACAGATGATGAAATCGGAGATGATATTGACGATGGTACAGATACAGATGTCGTATTTTTATTTAGCAAAATATTATTAGAATTCTGTGATGTACCAGGCATTAAAATATTGCTCAAAATTTTTACTTTACTTCGTTGGCCATTTGCCGTTTTTTGACCATCTGCACTTGTTAATACCTACAAAACAAAAAAAAAGCTGTTAGATAAAATCATAATATAAAATTGCCAAATAAATTCCCGCCGTTTTCTTAAACCATTCAAAAGAGATTTTTGCACCTTTTTCCTTTCAATTAGAATTCTAATGCTGTAAAAGTTGCTCGTAACATTTCTATTCTATGTTTGGAAAAGATGCCATAGCTGAAACAAATCGTCTCACTTCAATAAGGACCGATTTAACCGACTTTCGCATGAAAATTCATATCAAACAACAAGGGAACTGGACGAGAAAATGTAATGCTTCCATACTGATATAGAAGTGATTTTTCTAAATAATAAAAAAAAACGGCGGGAACTACTAAACCAATAATTATAATGTAAATTACATTATTTGTTGGGAAATTATTAGCTGTCAGTATTTTATGACTTTGTGGTATATTCTCTTGTCCACTATTCGATTGTAGATTATTTTCAGTACCATTACATGATGTATTCTTTACAAAAACATTATGTCCTCGATTTTCAATTAACGGTGGTACTGATGTAACCGAAACATTATTATTATTACTATTATTATTTGGACCACTAACAACACTTAAATTATTATTATTATTATTATTGATATTATTATTATTGTTGTTGTTGGTGTTGTTATTGTTGTTGTTTGTCACATTTTCAATTCCACTCTTTTCAATATTCGGCGATATTGTCTTTACTACAGTCACTGGTGTATTAATTAATGTTATTGTTTGAGATTTCACAACTGTTGATGATGATACATTTAAAGGAGCTGCTGAATTTACAACAGTAAATTGACCGGTTGCATTTGATGATACTGCCGGTGTTACACATAATGTTTTCACATTACCTAATGGTGTATTCAAAACTGTTATCAATGAGGCTTTTGATAAGGCGGCTGTTGCAGCAGTTGGTGCTGTTGGTAATTTAGCTGTTACTGTACGAATTTGTTGTTGTTGTTGCTGTTGATTATTACATTGTTCAATATTTGGGATTGATTGATTTGTAGTAGTCACTAATGATGTTGAAGATGATGAGGATGCTATCGAATCATTAGGACTTTGAGGTGCTGTACTTGTGCTCACCTGACTGGCGAGCACATTTCCAGTATCTATACAACAAATCAAAACAATTACACCATAATCTACACATAAAAAAAAACTTAGTAAACTTACCCAAACATACACTCATGTCTTCCTTTTTATAGTTGGTAAAATTTCACCCATTATGAAGAATTCTAATTGACGTGCTAATATCACGTTCCTCACTCTATAATCACCCAAAAATTACGCCAAATTCAACCTGAAAGCGATTATTTAGATTTAGCCAAAAAAAGTTAGGTTAAATTTAATAAGGGAGAAAAAAACAAAACACGAACGTTTTAGAAAAATCAGGTTAACTTAGTTACAGTACTACCAACATATCAACAAAAATCTAAATGGCTGAAATTTTGAAAATTTATACAATTGTTAATTAAAATTTGTTGATTAAAATAAGATTAATAAAAAAAAATTATTAGAATTAAGATAATGGTAATTTTCCTTTAATGAAAATAATCAAAAAGTTTCATATATGTTTATTAAAAGAAACAGTGTGTAAATGTGACGAGGTCGCGCATGCGTTGCGATCTCTTGGGGCCCAAGAAAGGAGAAAACATCACAGCCGCATTGCTTTACGATTAAAAAACACACAACAGAGAGAAAAAAAAAACATAATTTTAGCCATTTGTCAATATAAAATTTAATTAATCACAACAACAAAAAATTAATAATTAACTTTTCCCAATTTATCAATTAGATACTATGTAGGTGGTTCAATTTTTTTATCCATATTAAAAGAGAAAAGTTAAGACTTTCTATTTTCAGATTTTTCTTATTAGATTAAATAGATAAAAAAGAATTTTAGGCGAATTAATTAATTATTGTTGATTGAAATAATAGAAAAAACGACTGCGTAGTGTATGTTATGTAATAAATAGACATTTTTTCAAAGGAAATAGATGCAATAATTTTGAATTCTTATTGGAAAATTGGAAATAAGTCGCCATATTTGCATAGAAAATAAGTGGTTTTTTATCAACTAATTTGTTTAAAAATAAAAACAATTTATAGTGGCTTTTATAGAAAAAAAACTAGATAACTATTTAAATATTGTTTAAAAACGAATATATAATTAATGTTTATATATTTAATCGGATAAATAGGAAGCCGCTACAAGCCATTCTAAATATGTCGCGCAAAATTACAATTACTACATTAATCAATTCGAATTGAATTTGTACTATTATAAACGAACAAAAATCTTCGAATTTGTCAAAAATTAACGCATAATTGTTGTGATTTTTTTGTAAAATTTATGATCGAATTCGGGCGACATTTTTTTTCGCATTCTAAATAGAAGCATTTTCGGATAGTTTTAATGAAAATTGTGGGTATTTTAATAAATTCTTTAAATTTCTAGTGTTTGGTTGATTATAAATAAATTCAAACAGCTCAAAGCTTCAATGTTAGAAGCCGAATGTAAACCATCAATTTTTCAACTCAATTTCCACGTTATTACTAGAATAATTCCGTTATTATATGAATGAGATTTGATAATTCGATCAAAACTTTATTAAAATCATCAAAAATTATCGTTTAATATCAACTACCTACCGTAAATTGTATGAAATTCGATTGAAATGTATTGTGGTAGATGTAAACAGAACCATTTTATTATAAAAACGTTGTAATCACTCAATTAAAAATTGTTCATTAGATTTTTAAACGGTTTCTGTATTGAATTTTCACAATTTCAAAACAATTCTCACATAATATTTATTTGAATTTCCAAGAAATTCATCGACACTTTTTGAAAACAGACATCTAAACTAAATATGGCAGCCATATTCCATGCAAAACAAAGGAAATGTAGCTTGAAACCTATTCGATAATCTCGAACCCGTTTCCGCTTTCCGGTCAAATACACCACTAGATGGCGCCATATCCAAAATAAAATTTCCAATTTGTCTCGAATTTTACAAATTAAATTGAAATTTGTTTAAATTAATTTATTTCTACTCAAACAAAATCACAATTTTTCATAAATTTATGTTTTTTTTTTGTTTTAAACATATTTTATGCTTGTTTTTCGGGCTTTGCAGGTGGCCATGTCCATTGATTTGGCGGTGGTTGACGTAACAACGGTTCCCATGGTTTCCAATTCAACATTTTCCTAGCAAGAATTAATTCATTTTCAGCCTGTACAATTAATTCCTCAATTTGTCCACAATTAATCTGTTTCTCAATTGTGTCAATCGATTGATTAGTTTTTAAAACTGTTGAACGTTCATTGATCACATCTTCGGTATATTTACGATAAGCAGCTTCTTGGGGCATTTTCTGTAAGACTCGCAGAATTTTACCATATAATACACCTAAAGTGTGATGGGGATGTTTAGCAACAGCCAGACCAGTTAGTCCGGTTGTTTTCTTTAAAGCTCCCGACATTATTTATTTCAGGAAATTTGTTGAAATTTACGTAATGTTTACACTAAAATGGCGATGTGGTTACAATTACGGCGCACCACAAATCAACGCCATCTTCCAATAGGGCGGGTTATTTAAATTCTTCTAAAAATATATGTTTATTTTTATTTAATTTGGAAAATTATACGATTTTTTGGTATTTATCGAGACACCGATTCTCTTTCGTTACCCAACTTTCATCCCAAAACCGATCTAAACGGCTATCGACATTTGCACAAAATTCCCGGAAATCTCTCAATAATCGCGTCTGGAAATTCGTATCAACAGCTGGATTTGTACGCCAACGTCTACTGACCATATGATTCCATGACCATAGAAAACCTAATTTCCTTGAATTATCATAATCATCTTTATTTTTACCACTAACATGCCGTGTAATATAGGCTTCATGTGGTGATGGTACAACATCAGCATGGAATTGTGTTAAACGTTGTTGTGTTGTTGATGTTGTACGATTCTTATTACTAATTGATGGTACACGACTTCGTGGTTTTGTTACGGAACGTGATATTAATATAAATATTGTACCAGTACAATGTACGTAATGATGTTCTCTGGACGTTGCGTCCGGATTAATTGGTGGTTCTAACATGCAATTGATAAAACCGAAACGTTGCACAATAGCCTCTTGGAAGAGAAACATGCGTTCTAGATACGTTCTCTCGTCGAACTCTACAAAAAGAAATCGTTTACATTTAGATACTGTAGAAATTTTCATCAAACAACCTCTAAAGAGTAATCCATGCTTATCTTCCAAATCTTTAATATTAAGTGGCACAAAAATTGGACCACGTAAAGGATCCGATTTCTGTGAATATGGTAAAGCTAGAGGATCATGTGGTATTGGTATCATTTGTAAACCACAAATTTGTGCCGCCTTTCGATGCCAACTCGACAACTATAAATCAACAAGATTAAAATAAAATTTCTAAAAATAAATAAAAAAAAAACAATAGCACACCAATTCGGCTATTATTGAACCAGAAGAGGTCAACCATTCAATAATCAATTCATACGCTTGATCTGGTATAAAAACAGTCTGATAACGTACATGACCCCATTCGACTCTATCACTTTTTCCAGCAACATCCGTCTCTAGACGCATTCTCTTATACATTTGACCTATGAATAATGATAAACAAATAAAATTTCGATTAAATAAAAAACAATAACAAAATAGAAACCATAATCGATTTCAGCATATTCAGAATTGATATCTTCACAGAGAAAATGTGGCACTCCATAGATACGATCGGAGAATTTATTCGGTACATCAACACCATTCGATGTCAATGATAAGCCCCAATTGAGAGCTGGTCGTATCTCAATTTCTAACCATTCATTCTCGAACACTTGTAAATCACACAAAGGCTGCACGTCTTTATCGGTGATAAAAAACAGATAGAAACCGTACATGAATTTCTTCGATGAATCACCGGAGACGTGTTGGATCAAATTCTCAATCTGTAAATTACCCATAATCTTGGGGGAGAAATTATTAATTAATTAATTAATTAATTAAAGGATAATAGCAGTACTTCTACAGCTTTTTCGATAGTTGTAACACCTTCCATACGCGATTTTAACCAATTCACAGCATCTGCTGCAATAAAGGTGGTTGACGGTAGATTAGTGTGGCCGTTTATTAACGATAAACCATGGATAGGATTCTTCATTGCTTCGATAATTTCCAAATTAGTAGCTGTGTATTTTAGACAAGTCCCCATTGGAATTATCCTACAATTCAAACTAACATAAACAAATCAACGGAATTTATTAGAAAATACCCTTCTTCCGAATTTGATTCGTGTAATAGTTCAGAACCCGAATCTGTATTTTGCGACGATTTATTTCTATCCATAACTTTAGAGCCTGACCTGATTGAAAAATACGATTAGTTGAGGTGTTAGCAATAATTAAAAAAAAATAAAACAAATTAAAGCGATTTGTTAAAGCAAAAAAAAACTACACACCTAAGGGAAGGTGCAACTAAATACCGCTCATTCGAGCGTGCTGAATTCTGTAAAAAGCAAGCAATAATTACTACAAAAAAAAAACAACAAACAGAAAATAAAAAAGGGGTTAAATAACAGAATCAAGAAATAAGAGCTCAAGCTAAAAATTACAATCGTTACAATGTTATAAAATCAAACCTAGGTCGGGGACGTTCTGATAAACGATTGCTGCCTAAACGTTCACGAAATGGTGAATTACACGTAACTGCCTGTAAATATATATTTTCACAAAATAATTTGATTTAATTTATTCTGTAAGAGTTAATTAATTAATTAAAAGTATATGTGTGTGTATGTAAAAATTAGCAAAGCTTTAATTAAATTAAATTAGTAACTAATATTGTGTTATACCTGCGAAAAATTGCTCATACTGTTACGTCTTGGTTGTATCAATGGTACGTTGTTTACAACACTGAATGACATCTACAACATGCAAAATCAAGTTCAAAAAGACAAGCATCTACATGCATTCTATCTAGAATAATAATTATAAATAATTATAATAATTTAGAAGAATTAGCGTGCTCTAATTAAATTTAATTAATAATTAAATTTGAAGTTTTATTATAATAATAATTTTAATATACCCTATTCTTCTTAGATGCTGGTGTTCGTTTGATTTTATTAACAGCCGTTTCAATGAATTTCAATATACCATCAATCATTTGTTGATGATCTTGTTCATTTGATAATGTATAAATATCACAATATTGTGAACCATCCAAGATACGTTTTGTTGCTTGATTATTTAATGGTAATAATAATATACGAAAACGCCAATATTTCAATGAATCAACTAAACCAAATTCATTATCACCACCTGTACATACATAATGATCTAAATAATTCCAATGGAAATGTTCTAATTTTTCTGTTGTAAATGTTGCATACGATTCTTCATATGTATTATGGTAGGGTGCATAGAAACGGTAACGGTATTGGTAATTAAATCCTGGATATGGATGTCTACAAACAAACAAATGATTAACATTAGAATATATCGTGACCATATTTAGTACAGAAATCTTGAAAACTATAGAGTTGACGAGCGGATTTGTTGAGGGAACAAATCCGAAGGCTTTCAAATGAACTAATTCAAAGATTTGTACTGGATCTTCTACTATCTGAATATTCTAGAATAGTTGCCCCATCAAAGAAGATTCAAAAGTTGGCTTTCTAGTGCTTGAGGTGCCTTTCTTCTAGTGGTTTTAGTTTATTTTTTATTTCCCATTTTTGAGTTAAATTTTTGGAGTTTTGCACTACAAATACAAACTTTTGACTTGTTCTTGTTTGCAAAAGCCAAATTTGATAAGCAATTTGTTCCTGTATAAGCAGAAAAACACTATTCCACTTGGTAACTTAATTTTTCAATTCTTATTTGTTTGCTTAATCGTTATTCTTTCTCTCATTTTTTTTTTGGACTCAACTGCGAAAAAATTCTTCGACTTCTCTATTATTTCTAAAGTTGTAATTTTATACAGGCTGTTCGCTGTTAGTATTTCAGACGGTTGCTTTATGAAAGCATAAAGTGAGAAGCTTATCAACGACCTATTTGAAACGTACTCCCATTATATTTTCAGTATTCTGTTACTTTTCTTCTGCTTACTTTCATTCGTGTTTTTTTCTAAACTTGTAACTTTATACAGGTTGTTCGCTGTAAGTATTTTATGTGGATTTCTTTCGTCTTTGTGAAGTAACAAAAATAAAGAGATTAGCCAAGATTGAATTGAAATGGACACCCTGTACATTCTCAGTATTCCCGTTCCATAGTTATTTCTTCCTTACTTTTATCGTTTTTTTTTGGTCTCACAATTGTGCAAATTCTTCGACTCCTCGATTATTTCTAAGCTTGTAACTTTCTACAAACTGTCCGTTGTTAATATTTTAGTCTGTTTTCAACTATGTAGAACAGTGTTTCCCAAACTTTCGACATATGTGTACCCCTTCTATAATTTTCGTAACACTGTGTACCCCTCGTCAAAAAAATGCATATAGTTTAATAATAATAATAATAATAAGTCGCTAATAATAATAAGTCGCCCGGAGCCACATGTACCCCTTCAAACTCTTCGCGTACCCCAGGGGGTACGCGTACCACACTTTGGGAAACACTGCTGTAGAAGAATAAAAATGAAGAGACTACCAAGGATCCATTTGGATGGAACACTGTGTTCATTCGTAGTATTCTGCTACATTCCCGTTCCTTAGTTTTAATCGTTTTTTTGTAACTTTATACAGACTGTCCGTTGTTAATATTTGAGTCTCTTTTCATCTCCGTAAAAGAATAAAAATAAATACATTACCATTTGGATGGGACACCCTGTTCATTTGCAGCATACTGTTAAATATTCTCCATATCAAATCCATCTTCGCCTTCTTCCTTTTGCTACGTAGAGAACTGGCGAACCGAACTCAAATAAAAACACCACAAACTCCCTAGATTTCCTATGATTTCTGTACCGCATATCATTAATAAAATAATCATATTTTATCTATATTACCTTGGCCGATATCTTGTTACAAATATCGTATTACCGGATAATGCAATTTTATGGAATAATCGTCCAATTGATAGATAATACGAAATCTCATCATTTTCAGTTGTATTATTATTATTGTTATTATTATTACAATTACCATTAATATTATTATGGCTACTATTACGATTAAGAACAGAATGTTTCATTTTTGGATTTAAATTGGTTGAATTCAATGTTTTCTCAATTAAATTATTCATTAGTATCAATTGAAAACCTTGTGCTAATCGTTGTGATACTAATTCATTGAATACTTCAACAGTTGTTAATGGTTTTTTATAATAACTTGAACGTTGTTGTGCAAAATCAGCATTAACACTATCTGGTAATAAACTATATAATGAAACAACATAATCAATATTTAATGCTCTTTTATCTGGGAAATAATCGGTGGTGATTGGTAGACAAGCTGGTATTGTTAATGATTTCCAGTCAACACCTGTAAATAAATTTCATTTAGACACGTATTTTTCTATTATAAAAAATGATCATGCAAAACAAGCATTAGCGATAGATAGTATTTTTATGTTTTGTTTTTTGATAGAAAGAAATTAGTTACAGATAGTGATGAAGAGTTGATGAAATTCTACAATAAATCTAACAAAAATAAAGTGTTTGTTTTTCTTATTGGAAAATTCACTAAAATTTACCATACACCGCATATGCACGAAGCTACAGTGGACTAATCTTTTATTATAAATAAATAAATCAACAAAATAAATTCGTGTACCCAAAAAAATTAAGCGTAAAATTAATAGAGTTTTCTGTAAATACGAAAAAAAATCTATACAATTATTTAAAAATTATTTCAAACCTATCAGGACATCATTGACTGGATTTACGACCCAAATTGGAATCCCACGTAGAAAGATCACCATGGAACAAAATTACCATCAATTTGCAGGGTTATAAATTAGGTATTTTATATAATAAATGAATATGAATGCGATGATTGTAATGTTCAAGAGGACAAATCTATAATTGGTCCTCTAAAACTAGAACTTACCACATTTTACAACACAACAGAGCCTATTTTTAAAAAAAACAAAAACAAAAACCTTAACAATTTTATATACCTGTGGTTAAAGCAGGTGTCCATTCCTGTTCCCCGGTGGCCCCCCATAATAATGTTAAACTCTTTGATGGATTTTTCGGATATTGTGGAATGTTGTGTGAGTTACTCTGTGAATTTGGTCGTTTTTTACAATCTAAAAAAGACAACAAAACGAGTGAATTTTTTAGAAGATCTGGCCACTTAAAGATCACTTACATTCATGTAGGGCAGCGGTGGCACAAAACGATTTACCAATTTGTTGATTTATCGATAATGTACGATTGAATTTCATTTGATCATTACAATCATCTGGACTGGATAGTTCCGATTGTGTTGGTATAGCTTGATAGTGATGTTGTTGTATTAGAACACCGGTTGGTCCTTTTGGGAAAATATGTGTCCAACGGCGACGATTCGATGTTAATTTGATTGTAACATGTGATGGATCGAAGGGATTTATTAATGCTCGTGATTCTAATGGTGGTGATCCTTCGGAACCAACCACCATACGTACAGGTGGCGACAATTCTTTATCTATCATCAAAAATTATAAATTAATTGTCTTTTAGCTATTTTTAAGGACTGTTTTTAATACAGTATAAATTGGTAAATAATACGATTTTCTATGCTATTAAATGTTATTGTATTTTTGGTATCTCAAGACAGTGCCGGTCCGAAGGGAGAGCCACGGGGACATCTGCCCCAGGCGCCGGCTCCAGTTGTATGAAGAATATTATTTAATGGATAGCGAAAGGGGCACATGTCACTCTTGTTTGTCCCGGACGCAATTTAGCCTAGGTCCGGCTCTGTCTCAAGATAATTCACTTTGAACAGTTAGAGAGAGAGTCAAATATTGCCAAACAAAAAATTTGCGATCTTTTAGAAGCATTGAGAAAGGAGTAAACGGCACCAAAAATAGTTATTTACTTTACAAGGTGGGAAAGTGACACTTTTCACAAGAGCGCGTGTTTAAAGACACTTCCCACCGTGTAAAGTACCACATTTTTTTTAATACTAACGACCTTTGATTTAATCTAATTTTTTAATATATTATTTATATATACAGGCTGTCTCGTAAGAAATGGATTACCTCACGTGCTTGTGTTTTCAATTTTTTCTCTGCTACAGCACGCACCTGAATGGTTATTGAATTTAATTAATAGTAAATTATAAAAGACATTTCGAATCAGGATTTAATTTCATATCAGACTCTGCAAGGTGGTCCATTACTTACGAGACATTCTGTATATATTGAATCTAGAATTTTATTATATATAAAAATAGAAACATTTGTTTACATTTTTGACATTCTCGACAATTCGAGAAGGCCATTGTTATTATTGTTATTTTTTTTTGACCCCGAACAGCATCGAACAGCACAGTCAGACCGAGACAGTTGCCGTGTATAGTTGGGGTTTTAGACGATCTGTGGTATAATAGACGCAATTGTTTTTAATCGAAATTTAAATTCAAATTAACCGAAATTAATTTAAATTGAATCACTGGGAATAATTAATATATAATTTAATTGAAGATAGAGGCATTTTAATTCTCAGTTTTTTGTTTATTTTTTTTCTTATATTCCAAAATTTAATCTGTGTATTTTTGAATTGCTAAAAATGTGTGGTATTGAGAAAAAAAGAATTGCGTCGATTTTGTCCCACAAAAAAACTTGTTGAACATCATTTTTAGTACCCCCAATAGAAACTAAAAGTCAATAGTGAAGAAAAGTCACTTTTCTTCACTAGTGAAGAAAAGTGTCACTTTACCATTAAGATAAAGTCAACTTTCAACTGTTAGTATTAAGAAAAATTTGTTCATATGCATGACGCATTTAGATTACCACTTTTGATAACATTTTTTTTTCTTCTCCCTATTTTAATGACTTCTCAAAAAATTTTGGAAAAAAACCAGCAAATCTTGATCTTTCAGATTACCATTTCTTCTAAACGAAAACTTATACACTTAATGAGTCGCACTTCAAAAGGTACAAAAAGACTTGTGTCTCTCAGCCGTCCTTTGTGCCAAATTCTTACTAATTCTTCGAAGATCTCGCATTGTTTATAACAATAATGTAATCTTGTAATCGTACAGTTTTGATCGATTTAAGCTAGTGATTTATACTATTTTATTGCAATTGGACAGCTTTAATAGCTTTTAATGTTAAATTCCAACAAATTCTTAAGAGAAGCCCTAGCAAACTTTGCACCTTCGGATTACCACATTTTCTAAACGAAGCCACAAGCACTTACAGCAGCATTTCATAACGTACCCCTTGGATACCTCAACATCTTTCTCTGCCAAATTTGCACGAATTCTCATTTAATCTTCTAGTTTTGATCGACTTTGATTTGAAGTGTGACGAAAGCACTTTTAGTCCCAAATTATGAAGAATTTTTTAGGAAATCTCTCAGTTTTGATCAATGTTTATGTTATTTAAAGAAACTGAATGTAGTTTCCAAATAATCAAAAAGGTGGAGAAATATTGTAGCTAAGACTCGCCGGATTAACCGATACATCTAATAGAAACACTATTATTATTATTACCTTCAGTGTGTGGCGATACAACTGGACTGACAACAGCCGGTGGTATTGCAATCGGTTCAGAACGTGCATTCGAATCAACCCGTTGTGTTAGATCCGGATCACTCATTTTACGCCGTTGACCTTTTATCAATTCTTGTGAATCTAATAGACTACCAGAACTGCGTTTATACCGTGGCAATACTCGATGTATACTATTTTAATAACAAAATTTAAATAAATCAAATACATTCGAAAATTACTAATAAATCTTATTTACCTTGTATCTGATGTAGTGTGTACAGGTGGTAATTGGAAGATTTGTGCATCGTATGCATCATAATCAAAAAACGAATTATGTATATAATCATCTTGATTTACTAATTTCGGTGTTTGATTTAAATCCTTTTTTATATCATTTAATTGTTGAATTGGTGGTAATTTAATACGTGGTACAAAATTTGAATAACCGATCTTTTTATTTGTTGAATAAAATGATAGATTTATCCAATGTGGCATTGAATAATCATCCGGAACATTCACATGACTGTCTTTATTGTGGAACTATTCAAAGCATAATAAGTTAATTAGAATATAAAGTTTGAGAGGCCCATTGAGTTCGATCTTGAGTATAAGTAATTTTGAAAATTTAACATAAGACTCATTCCATATGAAATCGTCTGATTAGTGAAGCTGACTAATCTTAGATTTTGCTGTAACTTTGAAGGACTGTTCTTTAGGATACCAAAGAACAAAATTTATGAACATTTAATTTTTATAAGCGGCCGTTTCGGCGTATTCGAATTAAGACTTTCAAGAAATGTCATTTTTAGGCTTTAGCAATTTTAGCTGTAAAAATTTTACTATTTAAGATATCTGTGCGATTGGGACGGGATTTTGATGGTAGTTTTCATGCGATAGATGAAAATTTGTTCTGTTAATACCTGTTATTAACGAAATGCTGCTAAAGATACGTCTTTTTTACTCAATTTTTGTGTTTTTTAACTAACCCCAGCGTTTCGACTGTTTAATGTCAGTGACTGATGTTACTCAGCAGGGCCGGCCCGAGCTTTTCTAGCGCTCCAAGCAAGTTTATTTTCGGCGCCCCTCTCCGGAAATTAATAATCATCGAGTGCACTGCTTTTATATATTTCGGAAGCGAATTCTTTGACATCTTTGTTAATTACTTTTCTACTTATTTTAAAAATAATCCATAATAAAGCAATAAAATTTGCCTAATCCCTTAAGAACACGAGCAGAACTCGGCAAAAACACTAGCAATACTCCGTGATTGTACGATGAACATTCCGTTTATAATCCGCGGAAATATCGACAATACTCCGCGAAAATACCGGCAATACTCTACGAGAACTCCGAGAAAACATCGCCAGAATCGCGTGTCGTAACTGCACACAAAACTCCGCGTTTCGACCGCTTAAAGACCGTCAAAACTGCATCGGTATGCGGTGAAAACTCCTTGAAGGAGTTTACGCCGTAGAAACTCCGAGTTTTTTCCGTGTCCCGCTAGGGGTGTCGAATTAATCTAAAAAGCGTGTTAAGTAAATATCATTTGTTCGGTTCCTATCAAGAATACGCGATTAATTCAATCTTCACAGTATAAAAAAAATGCGGAAAAATATAAAAAATTATGTTTTGTAAATACGGCTATCTAAATAAAGGGCACAATACAGTTAAAGGGATTGCGATTAAGGAGATAATTGTAAGCTTCAAAAAAACTAGATTGGTGGATTTCGTAAATTTTAGGTCCTAGGGAAAATACAATTGTAGGATTGCGAATTTTTATACTTTCAAAAAAACTGAACCTCTTTTACGATCTGACATACGACCGTTCAATTATTTATCACTGAATTTGAAACTTTTCCACCTTCCAATATAAGCAAATAACGTTTTTCAAATTGAATCAAATTTTCCGTAATTAGCAGCAGTTCCCAAGAGTTCTAAG
The DNA here is from genome assembly GCA_021725515.1 of Epicauta chinensis. Lineage (NCBI taxonomy): Eukaryota > Metazoa > Arthropoda > Insecta > Coleoptera > Meloidae > Epicauta > Epicauta chinensis. The sequence continues at coordinate 107,267 of JAEDXX010000130.1, forward strand.
GTCAGGTCAGACTTAAGACTGTTCTATCGTTTTTTTCAATTGATAATAGAGGACTTATTAACAAAATTCGACTTAGGACGCACTAAAAAGTGCCGCCCCTAAAATTATGCCGCTCCAGGCAGCTACCTGTTTTGCTGTGGTCTCGAGCCGGCCCTGTTACTCAGAAATTAAGTGTTCATATCATAGAAAAAATACAGCCATACAATTAACTCGAATAGCCCACTCTTTATATACAAATTCTTTTATGAAATTTTGAATTTTCTAAAAATCCCATTGTTTAGGCTATAAAATGAACGTGTTGACTGCGACATAAAGATATGACAGGATTTTCAAGTTCAAATGTCTGCAAAACTCGTTTTGTTATATTCATTCTTAGTACGTGTGCAAGTGGTTTTTTTGAAGCAATAATTACTGCAGATACTGTTGTATCAAAAAATAGTAGACTACTGATTGTCTCTGTTTTGACAATGGTGTTGCCTTTATTATAAAAATTACCGACTATAGGCTCTTTATTTTGCGATTATCCTCATTATTATAAGGATAATTATTATTAATAATTATTATAAAAACAATAATAGCCGATAATATGTAATTTTTATAATAAAGGCAATAGCATTGTCAAAACAAAAATAGCCAGTAGCCTACTATTTTTTGATAACACAATAGGACCTATAGGATTTATTGCTTCAAAAAACTTCTTGCACACGTACTAAGAATGAAAATAACAAAACAAGCTTTGCAGACATTTGAAGTTGGTAGCAAGAACTGAAGTTCAAGTAAATTTCATATCTTTATGTCGCAGTCAACAGGTTAATTTTATAGTCTAAACCAGTGGTCGGCAATCTATGACCCGTGGGTCACCGAGTGACCCATTTACTAATTTCAAGTGACCCACTTTAGTTCCCAAGGTATAATAAATTATAAAACATAAACATGAAACGAATCTTTTAAGAACAACAAAAACAAAAAGGTCAAAATCAACCCGTGTTAATACCTTCTGCGACCAAAGAGAATGTACTATTAATGTACTATAAAAAGATTTGGTATCGGCCACTCAAAAAGTGGGGTCGTATTTGAGCTACATCTACTTGCTGCTTCGGTAATTTAAGTTTTAAATATTGTAATTATTTTCTTAATAAAATAAATCTTATTATTAATAAAAAAAAAAACTGTTTTAAAATGAAAATATCAACGACCCAAACGCTCTTTTAGTTTTCACATTGTTGTTGATTTGGACCCGCAGCCAAAAGAGATTGCCGACCCCTGGTCTAAACAGTGCGATTTTCAGAAATTTCAAAATTTCTAGCAAAGATTTTGTATATAAAGAGTAGACTATTCGGATTGATTCTTGGCTGTATTTTTACTACACTTAATTTCTGAGTAACATCAGTCACTTACATTAAACAGTCGAGACGCTGGAGTCAGTTAAAAAACACAAAAATTGAGTAAAAAAGACGTATCTTCAGCACCATTTCGTTAATGACAGGTATTAACTGAACAAATTTTTATCTATCACATGAAAACTACCATCTTTCACCTTCAAAATGCCGTCTCCAATGCACATATATCTTAAACAGTAAAATTTTTACAGCTAAAATTGATAAAGCCTAAAAGGTAACATAAAAATTAAATGTGCATAACTTTTGTTCTTTGGGATCCTAAAGAACAGTCCCTCAAAGTTACAGCAAAATCTAAGATTAGTCGGCTTCGTCAATCAGACGATTTCATATGGAATGACCCAGAATCAAACGCATTTAAAAGACGATTTGCTGTTGTTACCAGTCGTGGAAGTATGATTCTCGTGCAGAAACAATTTGGTAACTCAAAACAGTGTATTCTTGATATATTTGGAACTTTAGAGCTATTCACGCTTTCCCCCCCTTCATTCTCTTTATCTCTCCTTCAATTCTACTGTCTCTTTTTAACTTCTACTGTCTTTCATTCACTTCTACTATTTTCGGTTCGTCTAGTGAACATATTTCAATAAAGAAAAAACTTTTTCGATAATTTTATGATAATTGTAAATTAAGCTTCAGAACTTAATAAAATTTGAGCTAACAGACAAAACCGAACCAAGACTAAACTGCGCCCGGGGCAAAAAGAGTTATCTATCAAATAATATTCCTCATACTTAAATGGTTCAGCGCCCCCGTGGCCCACCCCTCGGACCGGCACTGCTAACGGATAAAAATTCTCGGCTACTCTTTAGTATCTTATTTTTCTTATTGTTAGAGAAATTATCCCCTTTAAAATATACACAATAGAAACTCGTAAAAAAGGCACTTGCAGCTTTATATTTTATAATTTTTTATAAATTTTTAGAGGGAATAGACACCTTGTAATATTCGAAACAAAAAAGTGCTATTTCTTAAGACAACATTTACAGAAAGCGTATAAATAAATGTGAACAGGATACGATTTGAACGGAGTTTATAGACAAAAAATAAAGGCATTTCTCTAACAACAAACCTGAATAGCTCTAGAATAGTTAAAATCCGACCCAATAGGCCAAAATGTGTCTCCTACAAAAAGATAAACATTGAGCCATACAACTGTTATGAATAGAAATCGTTTGATTTCGAAAATATTTGATTCCTGAAAACTCAATGGACCCCTAATAATTTCCCAGATACCTTCAATAATGGCACAGCATGTAGCGGTTGTTCCCCAACACAAACTAAATCACTATTAACACCATTATCGATGATCCGTTGTTTTGTTATATTCGTCAATTCACGATCAACTTCAAATACACCGACTCCTGGTGTTACAACAACACTTAATTGACCTGTACGTTCGAAACTTCGATCTAAATAATGTTTCTCAAATACTACAAATAACAACATATTAATAAAGAAATTAGAGATTTTTAAATTAGAAATACCATTGAGAGACATATTGAGTACTTCAAGGAAATTTCCTTGAGCAGCTGTACTATTCGTAGCCGCTGGAATCGTAAAACCATCACGTTTATGATATTCAAGAACAAGTTTCAAATATTCGGAGAATATCCGACGTAATTGTACTAAAATACCATTCCAATCATCGTAACGTTCATTTTGTACAGCAACCCGATAGAAATCTTCATAATAACGCCCTTTATAATCCTTTTGTAAGCATTCTCGCATATGTATTGGGAACTCTTCCAGATTAATTGCTTCATAGAACGTTCTGGAAAACAATACAATCGTTACTTCATGATTACTACCATGTTTCTTCCATTTCATGAATAAATCAGCTAGAAATCCATTTACAGCCTTCTCAAAATATAAATCACCATAAATATCGAAATCCCACATTTCTGACGACATCTGTAGAAAGATATAGACCATTGCGGTCGATGAACGGAAGACAACTTTCGTATCTTCGGTAATCACACCACAAGCGACACGATCACCTTGCGACCACATCTCATAGACTTGACAACGTACCGCACCACCACAAAACTCAATAATCTTCTTCATATACACACACGTATTCACCAACGAATTCTTCAAACGCCACATCTCCGATCTACCCATATACTGGTCTTTAAATGTTAATTCAATCGAATCTAACGTTATTTCTGGTGGATCAACGATACGAATCATTACGTGTTTATAGGTTTGTAAACCGAAAGCTTGTGCTATACTTTGTTCAACACTTATCGTATCTTTCTGTAATGGATTCTGTTGCATTGTATCATCTTGTAGTGTTTTAACTTGTAATAAGAGTCGCGGATACTCTTCTTCATTATCACATTTCGTCTTTTTGATCTTGTGATTATCATCATCGGGTGGGGGATGGTAGATTTCCACAATATCGCCCACTTTTACACCAGCATAATCTTTCGCATTAATAATCAGATCTTCACCTAATTAACAGAAATTAATTAATGATTTACGGGGGGAAAAGGGATACGAACCGCTGAAATTCTTTTGATGCACAACTAATCGGAACGACTTCATTTTAATTGCAACAATTATCAATTATCACAGAAGACAAACAATTCCATTGTTTATTAACAAGATTAACAAAGTCCAGTAGGCTGGTGTCAGTTTTGAAGGTTAGTCAATGCTGCCAATTGTTGAAATTCCCTAAATTTTGCTAGAATTATGAACAAAAACAGAAAATTAGTATACTCCGTTCAAAAATTAAATATAAAATTTCAAATGACAGCAATGTGACTAACCTTTGCAACGAAAAAGTAGTTCCGCTATTAAAGTCCCAAAATTAAAATTCTCCTTTATTGTATTAAACTAAAAAACGATTTAAAAAGAAATTTTAGAATCTCTAAAGAAATATAAATGATCGAATTTCAGAGTTAATATTGAAAAATCAGTAGCAACATACGTAAACAAACGCGTAGGATTTTATTCGAACAGTGGGGCCACAATAAAATATACTTTTTGGTTCAAGTAAACATATAATAGTTAGGAACTTTTCAGATGTTAAGTTGCACATAACCTATCATTTGTAATTTGAAATTTTATACTTAAGTTTTGGACGGACTTTACCAGTTTATCTCTCTCTCTAATTTTACACAGTAAACTCCGTCCAAAAATTAAGTATAAAATTTCAAATCACAAATGATAGGTTATGTGCAACTTAACATTTGAAACGTTCCTAACTGTTATGCCAAATTTGCTGGTTGAACGTGAAATTTCAAATGTCAAATGTGCAACTGCACGCTCCAAAAGTCACTATGTATTTGTTTACATTATTTTTTTGTAACCTAAAAATTTGTCACAATTACGATTTTGTGCGCGTTTCACTTTTTTAAGAACTTTTCTGACTTTCAAAATAAGTTTTGTAAGTATTCACCATGTTATTTTGTATCTATTTCAAGCGACACACCATACAGTTGGGGATTTTTGGAACGTGCAGTTGCACATTTGACATTTGAAATTTCACGTTCAATCAGCAAATTTTCTACCAAATTTGCTGGTTGAACGTGAATTTTCAAATGTCATATGTGCAACTGCACGCTCCAAAAATCCCCAACTATGTGGTATGACGTTTGGAAAATTTATGAAATAACATTCTAATTCATTATAAAAATTATTTTGAAAGTCACAAAAGTTCTTAAAAAAGCCAAACGTACAAAACAATCGTAATAATATAAAATTTTGAGGTTACAAAAAAATATGTAAACAAACTCTTAGGGACTTTTGGAGCGTGCAGTTGCACATTTGACGTTTGAAAATTCACGTTCAACCAGCAAATTTAGTATACATTTTTCCTTGAAACAAAAAGTACATTATATTGTGGCACTACTGTTTGAATAAAATCCTACGCGTTTGTTTACATATTTTACCACTGATTTTTCAATATTAATTTTGAAATTCGATAATTTATATTTCTTTAGATATTCTAAAATTACTTTTAAATCGATTTTCAGTTTAATATAATCAAGGAAAATTTTAATTTTGGGGCTTTAATAACGGAACATTTTTCCGATACGTAGGTTAGTCGCATTGCTGTCATTTGAAATTTTATACTTAATTTTTGAACGGAGTATAGTATAATATAAATAATATGTTAGAAAGAGATATTTTAATTGTAGAAAAAAGATGGAGATATTGGAGCACTAATTAGAATCGTGCTAGACAGAGAACGATAGGTATTTGCAGTATTTGCATTTCTCTCGCTCCACAATTGTTTATAATTAATTAAAATTGCAATTAATTAGAATTTCCACAAAATTAATTACTGTTACTAAATTAATTAAGTTTTTTTTTTAAATGAATCAAGTTTATCAATTAATTTTAGAGAGTATCGAAATTATGCAGTGACGTCATGATCTCACCTGTTCCACCTGTTGATAAGCTTTTAATTACCTTGACTTTTAAATTATTTTACAATTGTTGGACAGTGATTGAAGAGAAAATAAATTTTCTTGTGCGCAAGCGCTTTTGTTGGTAGAAAAATTAACCACCTGTGAAGAAAACAAGAAGACGTACTGAAGAAGGCAACAAAAAAAAAAAAGACGACGACCACGGCCAGTTCATTTCACCCGAAGAAAAGTTGGCAAAAAGTCAATGAACTATCAACAATCTAGAAGAAATGTGATGTAAACATGTTTCTGTTTTATTAAAATTTTATCAAATTCTTTTAAAATTTCTAATAAAAAAGTAATGTTTACCATAATAGTTTATTGTTATTGTTGACAAGTAAACAATTCAAAGGATTTTGCATGAAATTGGGTAAATTTTTGATTTTAATCTGTTTGTTGTAGTAAAATGGATTGTAACGATGATCAGAATTGTCCGAAAATGCATGAATTATTCATGCAAGTGTTGAAGAATCGCGACCTGTCCCGTGCTGGTGATTTATTCTCCGTACCAGATGCTGTTATTGTTAACGACTTAACTAATGTGGTAATTATCAGGAAATCATCCATTTAACACAATCAAATTAATAATAATTAATAGTTGAAGGAAATCACTGTAATTACATCATTACCGGACTATATCAACAACAATAACGATCAGAGTGTTGTTGAGATTTGCGTTACACGAGTTACATCGTGTATCCGTGAGACTGGCAGTGTTGAACAGCATTGTGAAGCATTGGTGATACTGTTAGAATCATGCTTACATCATAATCTTCAAGTAACGTCCAGAGACGAGGATCCACCCCATGCTAAGATCTCCAGTGATATCATTTCGTGTATCTTTCTAGTATTGTCCCTAAATCCGTTGTATTATAAACGATTTTAATTGTGGATATTTCTAGAATTATAGTAAGAAATCTGTGATGCAACGTGCCTTACCGGTTGCTGTGAAATTCCTACATAAAGGCAATAAGGAATTATCAAGGAATATGGCATCGTATCTATCATTAGCGGCAATTGAACATTCATCATTATTAACACCCCATGTCCAACCGATCATGGATTCGATTATATCCGGGAATTATCCGTTGTGTCGTGTTTTACCGAATATCTATGAAGTATCACCGGAACCGTTCCAGGGACATGCTATGGCATTGGTTTCGTTGTTATCACACTGCGATAATCAAGAGAAATTAGCATTGCTACACTTGTTTTCTTTGATGGCTAAAGATAATCCTTCTGTGAGTTTCTATCAGGGACGGACTGGTGATTGCAGACAATCTAAGGAACAAAATTGCTACGAAAAAGAGCAACCAGTCCGCCCCTAGTTTATTGACTTTATTGATTGTTTTAATTACAGTTATTGGAAGCCAGTGTTCCTCAATTATGCGAATATCTAAATAATTCTGTAACGGCAGCCCCAACATTACAAATCTTCTTGCATATGGCCGAAAAGAAACCGATTCTGTTAGTCGATCATATCAATGCAATGAAACAATCCGCCCAACATCATCCCCAAAATGTATGTTTAGCCGCCCAAATTATCGGTGCTGTTGGTAAATTGAGTAAAGATAAAGCTCAAGATGCCTTAAATTTCGTCTTAGAATATCTACCGAAAGCCGATCGTGGTTCACAGAATCAATTATTACGTGAAGCCACATTATTGTGCAGTTCATATCCGGTATTGTTTACCGATAAAGTGTTGGCCGGTGTACGACAACGGCATCATGCTAGTATGCAGAATCAGGTGACTTCAGGTGGTGTGACGATTGTTAAAGTTGGTGGCAATCAACAATCTGTACAGCAACCACAACAACAACAACACACAACAACGGGTTATACGAGACGGGCGAAATTGGGTGATTCTAGGAGTACTGGACGTTTGCATACGGCACAAACTACAAATACACATCGGAGTATGACGAAATTGAATATTCCAGGTTATTAACGTACACAGTTAAAAAAAAGAGATTGCGCAGTAAAATAATGGGAGGCAGATTTTCGTTTCTCCTGTTTATGTCCGATCAAGTGTCGAAAGCCTCCCCAAATTAGTGACTATTTTCTGATAACTTACAAGTAAAGCACGGGAAGTTGAAACTTTCGATTTTCATGGTTTTTTTTTGGTATATAGGTAGAGGAGATGATTCTAAGGGATGCGTATTTTGTCATTTGTGCCCATATTGAAGTTTAAGGGAAAAAATGGGGATTGAAGTTCACCCTGCAAAATAAGTTTTTCCAAAATTATTCCAAAATGCCTCATTATTTTTCAACGATTTAAAAACTGAATCTTAGTTGCTTTCAAGGGCTATCAATTTGCCACTTATGACATATAATTTACTACCCTTTGATTAACCCTTATGAAAAAATTCTCATTTACAATTTTTACATCTTATATTTGTTGGATATCTGAAATGCCAGTAATAATCCTCAACAAATGTTTACTATTAATCCTTTGAGGGTGTAATACTAATGAAGGGTTAAAAGTTTGGGGTTGAATCGTAAGAAAAGATATTGTCACAAAATCTTAATTTGTCACTTACTTTAAATAATAATGAATGCACTTTCATTTTCTACCCTTTCATGGGGTAGTCATAATCTTGGACTTATCCAACTTCTGGACGTTTACGGATTTTGTCAATGGAAAAGTTTTGTTAGACATTTTTCGGACATTCCCTAGCAGTTTAGACGCGACTGCATCAACGCCGAGCAAACTCGGGGTATCGATGGAGTTTCGGTGGTGTTTTAGCAGTCGAAACGCGGAGTTTTGTGTGCAGTTACGACCCGAGATTCTGGCGGTGTTTGCTCGGAGCTGCCGTGGAGTATTGTCGATATTCACACTATCCCGCGAAAATCTCTTAAGAACACCAGCAGAATTCGTCCAAAACACTAGCAATACTCCGTGATTGTACGATGAACATTTCATTTACAATCCCCGGAAATATCGACAATACTCCGTGTGAAGACCGACAATACTCCACGGGAATTCCGAGAAAACGCCGCCAGAATCTCGTGCCGTAACTGCATACAAAACTCCGCGTTTCGACCGCATAAAGACCGTCAAAACTCCATCGGTGTCCGGCGAAAACTCCATGAAGGAGTTTACGGCGAAAAAATTCCGTGTTTCATTCGAGTTTTTTCCGTGTCGTCAAAACCGCTAGGGTGTAATTATTGTTTGTGGATGGTGTAAGAAAAAGGTTTGTGTCGAACACTTTTTTCAAGATTACCATTACTGTACCAATTATCAACCATAGAATTGTCTAATTTATCTGTAAAGTTGTGTCAGATTATTATAATATGTAAAAATTATAAATGAGAAATTTGTTAAAAAACGTCCCCCATATTTTTTCATAAGGGTTGATCAAAGGGTAGAAAATGGTATTTTATTTGAAAGTACATTTAATTGAACATAAGTCGGAAATTAACATTTCGTGTCAATAAGTCTTCTCACAGTTCAATCCCAAACTGACAACCCCTTCATAAGCATTACACCCTCAATTATTGAGAATATTAAAAAATGCAAAAACAGATTGCTTCTTGTATACAAAATATCATCTTGATAGGGTTAATTGTAGGGCTGAAAGGGGTGAAAAAACAAAAAAAATGCATATTATTGTTTATTTATAAGCGCCTTCTTTACACGCCCCCCCCCCCCCTAATTAATAAGAAACATTTGCTTAAAAAGTATCCTGCAAATATTGTTCAGGATGTCGAAAAAATTAGCCTGTGAAAATATCGGCTCCTAATTTTAATATTAACAGGTTCCTGATGGCGATTTTCTGTTTTCCGTTTAATTAACATGGAAAAATTTTTTCTTCAAGATTTGGAATTTTGTAATTCTTTAACTGTTTATCAGACTGATGAGACCAAGGCACACTCTTGTAGGGAATTGAACGCACTACAAAAAAGATCTCTTATAAATTTTTGATAAATTTGTTGTTTTTTAAAATTTTCTATGGGAGAATTATCAGTTTGTTGTCTCTGACAAGCCGCTTTTAAAGAATGAGAGAGAGAGAGCGACCAGAATTTCATAGAAATTCGGTACAACTAGGCACCTGTTTTTTCTCCGTAATGTCATGACGTCACGGTAGCAGTAAACTGGTCCACTGCTTCTCTATGTTCTGACACTATTTGTACAGAAATACGTTTAACAAGAAAAGATAGACTATGCAAGTACAACGGCTGTAGCCAATACGCTCTATATGAATTTGTCAGGAGACTAAAATTTGCCTTGCTCCATCTTGGAGCTGATATCCGCCCATTGGTGATGACATAAAATTAACTTCTAAAATTTTTATATTCAATAAAGAACTTAAGAACTATGTCCCGGAAGCGTGGCCAACTTGCAGGGCATGCTCTGAATGCCCACTTCCGCCGACTCTGTTATTGATTATAGCCCCAACCCCAAGTCAGATATCAAAAATCGGTTTTCACCATTTGATAGCCCTTGAAAGCAACTGTGATTCAGTTTTGAAATCTTTAAAAAAATTGTGAGGCATTTTGGAGATATTTTGGAAAAAATAATTTTGCAAGGTGAACATTAATCCCCATTTTTTTCCCTTAAACTTCAGTATGGGCACAAATGACAAAATACCCATCCCTTAGAATCGTTTCATCTACCTATGTACCAAAAATCATGAAGATCGGGAGTTTCGACTTTACTTGTTAGTGTAATTTGGAAAGAGTGCATAAATCATCGACGTACGTGTATTAGCCTTTGAGATGTAATCCAATAATAACGGTTTCTGTTACTGTCCTTTGAAAGTGATCGTTCCGTTGTAATGGCGTTGCGTTGCGTTCACTTGGCCAAGACCTCGGACCAGAAAGCAAATATCACACCAGATCGCGGGCCGGATTCTATATTAGACCGATTCAAAAAAATCTACTATTTTCAAAATCCCCTCTTAGGGATTTTGATAGTTTTAGGGAGATGAAAAAAGATGCCTGTTAAAATTTGAACCGTTAGTATTAATATTTAGAGGTGCCTTATCGCGATTTTCCATTTTCCATTTGATTAACATGGGGAAAACATTCTCTTGCATTTTGGAATTTTATAGCTCACGTTGGGAACAATATTTCGGGATAACTAAAATATATTCTTATGTAAAATTTAACGCTCTACAAAAAAGGTCTGTTACAATTTTTTGATATATTTATTTCTTCAAAAGTTATTCAGGGTTAATTGTAAATTTTTACATTTTTCCAGTTTTTTGACGCAACCATCAACTTTATGGTAAAATTTCATAGAACATTTTATTCTCTATAACTGATCTCTATAAAAGTTTTTGATATTTTTTACAGGTCGTAAGTTATTTGTAATGAGCTGATTTTTTTTTTATTCTAGCAATTTCTAGTAATATTTTCACATTGATAACAACTATTCAATACTGTGAGTGAAATAACTTATGACCTGTAAAGAATATCAAAAACTTCTATCCAGATAAATTATAGAGAATAAAATCTTCTACAAAAAATGTTCTATTAGATTTTCCCTTAAAGTTGATGGTTCTGTCAAAAACCTGGAAAAATGTAAAAATTTACCATTAATCCAACTTTAACCTTGAGTAACTTTTGAAGGACTAAATAAATAAAAAAATTGTAAGAGACCCTTTTTGTAGAGCGTTAAATTTTGTACAAGAATATATTTTAGTCATTCCGAAATATTGATTCCAACGTGAACTATAAAATTCCAAATTGCAAGAAAATGCTTTTACCATGTTAATTAAATGGAAAATCAGGCACTGATATTAAATCACAGGCTCATTTTTCCTGAATAATATTTTCAGGGTGCTTTTTGAAAAAAAAAATAGTTGATTTTTTTGATACAGTCTATATATTCTATATACTATTGTTATGGCTGCAAGGGCCGGACAAAGTCGCATCGAGGGCCGGATCCGGCCCGCGGGCCGTCTGTTGCACATGCCTGATCTATAGCAAAGTCTTGAATAAACACTTGAATATTTCACCCAATTCTTCCTAAGCCAAATTGAAAAAAATTAGTAATTAAGCCTTCATGTTCAGTTGTTTACTGTCCGATTTTATGTATAGCGTTTACTGTGCAACTCAAACATTTTATTGTGGAAATGATCCGTTTTACTGCGTCAAAATATTTCCCCCATATTTTTACGTATAATTAACTAATTTCTAATTGTATAGGCGGTTCTATTGGTGGTCTCCACAAGAGTATGACACGATTGAGTTCATCACAACAAATCAACTCAGTTACAACCGCAACGACAACGACAACAACAACCACAACCCAACAATCTACCAGTAATGTTATTATAACCGGTACGAATAAATACAATAAAATTGCAAGTGGTGGTGTAACTGTAACAACAGTATCACCACCTAGAATACAGCGACCATTAAGTCAAGGACCAATGTTGATGAATAACCAGGTAGTAGCAAATAATATAAAATTTTATTAAAATAATTCTAATATTCGATTTAATTAAGATAACAATAACACCTCAATCGGCAACAAATTCGGTAATTGTTAGTTCTGTAAATAGTGGTCCAGTATCGGTATTGACTAGTAATGGTAATAATGGTACCACACAAACTATATCGTTAGGTTCAAATAATAATCTCTTGGATAATTTACATACAACAGCAGCAACAACAACAAATCAACCACCACCACCATTACCGCCAGTAACACTGGTACAACGTCGTGTGAATAATACGAGTGTAACACTATTGAATGCCAATCAAAACAGTTCAATTACATCACAACGTATGAGCGTATTTGAACCGTATCCGATGCGCGATACCATCCAACATTTCTGCGAGAAACATTTAGATAAAATCAAAACCTATATGGATAAAGTATCGATACGGATACCGTCGCCGGCGAAATGTACAATTGAAGAGAAACGCCAAAAGAAATTGGCGAAATTACATTTTGCATGTCAAGGTGGTGGATCGCATTGTTTATATTCAAAAACTTATTTCACCATGCGTACACGCAATCCACGCATATGGATACATCTGATGTTCATTTCGTTACAAGTAATCCAAATTTTAATTAACCCCTTAAGCGGCTATGTCGTATATGTTCGTCATGGTCTGTTGTATTGCGTAGCGCTCATGACGGATATATTCGCATCATGAATTTTGTAGGTTTTCTTCATGGATATGTCGAATACAATCGCGTTATCGTTTTTTATTAATAGAGAATATACGTAGAAATTGCAAGCTGCAACTTGTTTAGTTGTAGTGTTAATTACACTCTAGAAAATGTAACGTTAACTTCATTTGTTCTTAGTTCTTCAATGTGTATCATTATTGTGTGAAATTATATTTTTATAAGGTAAGTTTATAAGTTTTTTTTGTAATATTATTAATGAAGTGCTTTAATTAGAGGCTAATTTGCAATGTGTGTAATTTGAGTAAATTTTATTCACATATTATAATTTTTTTAAATTTTATTAAATATTTATAATTGTGTATTACATAGATGTCAAGACTGAACGTTGACGACGAAAGCAATGATAGTAGCATTTCTGAATTTGATGACTATGAAGATATGGATTGGAGTTCTGAAGAAGAAAAAGATGATAGTAGTAATTGGGATGATGAGAATGACAGCGACGACGACATTTCGGATGGTGGTGCAACTTCAACACCTACACCAATTGATGTATCATGGACTTCTGGAGGCACTCCACGACCTCCATTTCCTTTCAGAGGTAACTCTGGGGTGCAAGTTCCCCTATCAAAACATAACATATTGGACATTTTTGAGACATTCTTCACCGACGAATTAATCGAAATCATTGTAAAAGAAACAAATCGCTATGCGAAACAACACTTTGAAAAAAATGAGGAAAATATAAAACCCAATTCAAGAACTAATCTTTGGTATGATACAAACATAAGAGAAATTAGAACTTTTCTGGGTTTGCTACTCATTCAAGGAGTGGATTCAAAAGCCGATACTAAATTATATTTTACTAGAAGGGAAAGTATTGAGTCGCCTTTTTTTTGTCGAATTATTAGCGAAAAGCGATTTTTTCTAATACAAAAATTCTTACACTTCGCTAATAATGAAGAATTTTTAACTTCAAAAACAGAAAAAAAATTATATAAAATTGCACCGATTTTAGATTACTTAAGGGTTAAATTTATGTCGATATACGTCCCTGAGAAGAATATTGCTATAGATGAATCCCTGATTGGATGGAAAGGTAATCTTTCCTGGAAACAGTATATACCATCCAAACGAAGAAGGTTTGGAATCAAAATGTTCGCGCTTTGCGAAAGTTCTAGCGGATATGTTTATAATTTTTTTCTTTATACTGGTGCGAGTACGATATATGGGGATTCTCATTATCCCAATGAACCAATTTCTTCTCGAATTGTTTTGGAATTAATTCATCCTTTATTGAACAAAGGATATTGTCTATATACAGACAATTACTACACAAATATTGACTTGTTGGATAAATTGGCAAAAAAAGTACTGATTGTGTGGGTACGATGAAAAAAAATCGCGTAAATATTCCCCAGGAAATAAAAGCCAAGAAACTGAAAAAAGGGGAACATATAGCTATGTATAGAGGGAAGCAAATGATATTAAAATGGTACGATAAAAGAGAAGTTATATTTGCCAGCAGTCTACATGATGATAGTAAAAGACTGATACCTGCCAGGGGAGGAGGTCTGGTTGAAAAACCAGAAGTCGCTCTAGACTATAATATCAATATGGGAGGGGTAGATTTAGCCGACAGCAACTTACACTTTTATGCTTCTGCCAGAAATAGACTCAAAAAATACTATATGAAAATTTGCTGTCATTTTCTAGACTTAACGACTTTAAACTGCTACAAAATTTACCAAAGCTTAGGTGGTAGAAAACAGAGAATATATTTTATCTTAGATCTTGCAGAAGCCATAATAGAAAAATATGCTGATAAAAGAGATCCTTCGATAAGAAGGTCTAAAACACCTAAACCATCGAGACTTCTTGCAAGGCATTTTCCGTCGTTTATACCACCGACAACAAAAGCTAAACCAACAAAACGCTGCCATGTGTGTTACCAAAAGGGAATTCGGAAGGAATCGAGGTACTGGTGCGAGGAGTGTAGAACAGGACTATGTCCAGCTCCATGTTTTCAAATTTACCATACCAAAGACTAAATGTTATGTTACCTTATGTTAGATTTTTGAATTATTATATGTTATATATTTTCTATGTTAATTTTTTTCCATTATAATAAATAGAATTTTTCTCAAAGAATATATTTTATATAACTTATCCTCCCTGTTTTAAGCATTTCTTTTTTTTATAGAATATTATAAATTTAACTTTCATTTTTTCCATCAAATATAAAAAATATTGAGTAAAATATAAAACATATTCATAAGAAATTAATAGAATGGTTATGACGTACAAGAAAAGTAAGTTAATGGACATGACGAATATATACGCTAGCGATAAAAATTCGTGGCCACTAGGAAAGCCACTACATAAAATGCAATGAGCCACTTAAGGGGTTAATAGAATTTTAATTATTACAATCGATATATATTGATTTAGGCTAGACATTCGCATGCGTTAAGTTCACGTGATGCTCAAGTTGCCAGTTTGAAACATTGTTGGGACATGTTGAAATGCGAGAACAAATCATTTCTAACGGTTGTCACCAGTGCTTTCCCGTGCCCGAAAGATCAAGATGCACTAATCAACGAGTTACGTCATTCCGGTTATTTCGATGTATTCCAAGTGTGTCCACAGAATGGATCCACTGAACAATTGGATGGTAATTCGTTTAAATGGGGCTGTTTCTTGTGCGCCCATCCGGAACGAGCGATCGGTTTTCTTCGCGGTAAAAACACGAAATTTTAATCAATTTCGAATAATTTCATTTTTTTTTTGGATTTTGATTAGGTGATACCCAACCGGTAATTGAGGGGCAATTGAAAGAGAAAAAGGGTCGATGGAGATTGTTCCGGCGTTGGCGGACTCGCTATTTCACACTATCCGGAGCGCATCTATCCTGTAAAGGATCGGTAAGTCGCATTATTATTATTATTATTGTGGTTGTAATTAAATCGTTTTTAGAGTGGTGGTGAATCGATCGATGTCAATCAGATACGATCAGTGAAAGTATCACGTGGTGCCCGTAATATACCGAAAGCTTTTGAAATTTTTACCGGTAATCAAACGTTGATATTAAAACCGAAAGATGGAAAGAACGCTGAAGAATGGGTGCAATGTTTGAGTATTGTTGTGGCACATTCGCATGCTAAAGAATTGCCAGGTAAAAGTAATTCATTGCCTGCCAGAGGATTGAGTTCTAGTCGAACTGTAATTTAATCAACAAAGGTGCTAAAATAACACAATTTAATTTTATATATATTTTTTTATATTGTTGACTATATTTATAAATGGATGTATATGGTGGAGGGTTATTATTTTTTTTTTTCGAGGATTTTTAAAATTTTAGAACTTGCCTTAAACATCACTCAATCAATGATGACTGATCATGATTTTAATTTAATGTAACGTTTGTCGGTTCTTATATTTTAAAAATCATGAGTACCCAATTTACAACAAATTCAGGTACTCTCTGTGATAATATTGATATATAATACTGCCAATGTGACCAATTTTTTTTAAATATACAGAATGTCCCAAAATAGACAACACAACTGGGATATCCAGTAATTTTTAACTTATTACAAATTTCGACTTAATTGACTACTATGTACTTAAATTTTACATTTTATATCGATACTTGTTTTTATTACAATTGTTTATATTTTATTATTATAATTATTTAACTATATATTTTTTTAACAATTATACATTCCATTGCACTTTTATTTGTTGCACAATATTTTTATATAAAATACAAAAAAAAAAAATAATCAACTGTTGTATTCCGCTTGTAAATCTTTTAAAATGTCCCAAAATATCAATGATAACGCCCCGTGTGGCGCTATTCGCAGATAATTAGCACCGACCCCTTTATAGAATCCGTAAAAACCCTCAGCTTT
This sequence comes from Epicauta chinensis, assembly GCA_021725515.1. Lineage (NCBI taxonomy): Eukaryota > Metazoa > Arthropoda > Insecta > Coleoptera > Meloidae > Epicauta > Epicauta chinensis. The sequence goes on from JAEDXX010000130.1 coordinate 124,086, forward strand.
CCAGATTTTTGTAGAACAATCAATTATGCCGTCATACAGCAGACCTTTACCTTTCGCATCCGTACCTTGATTGTACAGTCTTGTCGATACTAGATCGAAGGGTGTCATTGTGATCGTTTGGAACACACCACCAACAATACTGGCAGCAAATGATGTTAATATTGGTGAATTATTAAAAAATTCACTGTTTTCTTTTAGATGATCTTTAGTTGCAGAGAAACTGCTTAATTGTGCAGAGGATCCGGCAATGGCACGTACAACAGTGCCACTCCATCCACGCCACAAGCCACGTATACCGTGTTCCTTGTAAATGTACAAAAATGCTTCTGTCAATCCGGAGTGTCCATGTTGATAGCCGACAGCAATCGCCTGGTTGGCTTGTGATTGTAATTGGATTTTAATCAAGAATAATGGACTGCCTACGAAGGCGCCAGCGGCGCCAGTAGCACCCGATGCTATAAAACTCCTATAAAATATGGTTTTGCCGTCATCGTCACATAAATAATGATTCTTGCACAACCATTGGTAAGAACCTAATCGTATACAATTACGTACACCATGCAATGCCAGTACAGTTATTAAACCTTTCTGTAAGGCGAGTATGCCTTCATTTTTACCGATAACATAAGCGGCATGAAATGCATTTCGATAATAGACAGCGTGTTGGCCGCGTGCTCTCAATTCACCTTGTAATTGCATACGTGTTTTGACCACATCAAATGGATTACTGAAAACACCTGCAGCCATTGCGGCAAGACCGCCTATAATAAAATCCATTATCTGCCTTCTATCACGATCTATAGAATATGGTTTTTAACTATGACATTGTTGTTATTAGTGCTAAATAAGCGTAAATTTAGAGATAACCGTTGAAAACATAATTTGTTTATATTTTAAGTCTATATTAGAAAAATTTGACAAACTTACTTCACAATTGAGCATGTTTGATGACACGACGACACTGGATCCAAATCGCATACTCAATTTCACTACTAGATTAACGTAGTTACGTAATGCTATTCATTACAATTTGCTATTTTTATGTTGTTTACAATACGTACACAAAACGGAGGTCATTTTTGCGGCACAATAAAATTGTGAAGATTCACGTTAAAAGATGCATTGAACGATAGAAAGGGAATTGTACCGTATTTGTAATAGCAAGAAATGGTTTACAGCAAGTTTGAATAAATGGAGAGTACGATTTGGTGTTTTATGAGTAGATGCTCTCTTTGTACACAACTTGCCACAAGCAGGGTCGGCCCGAGACCACAGCAAAACAGGCAGCTGTCTGGAGCGGCTCTCTAGTGAATCCTGAGCTGGACTTTGAGTGGCATTTTGTTAAAAGTTCTTTATTATTAGTTGAAAAAGAAAAACGGTAGAGCAGTCTTAACTCTGATGAATTTGCTGAACGTGGGATTGAGAACTGCTGCTAAATATAAAACATTTGATTCAATTTGGAAAATTTCATTTACTGGTAGAAAAGTTTCGATTTTCACGGATAAACAAATGATCGGTCCTATGTTAGGTCTTCAGACTTTGTAGATTGTAAAAGAAGCTCAGTCTTTAGCAAATTCTATCATCGTCAATCAAAATTTTAGAATAAGCACAATTAGGGGAAAGTCCTACAGTACCGGCCAGTTACTGTTTCCCAAATTCTACACCAAATGGAGATACAGGGTGCGTGGCATTTTTTGATGTTTGGTCTCATAATGACGTGCCTGTGCGGCGACATCCTCTCGTAACAGGTTAATTGCCAATGCAGAGTTTTGTAAGTAAAGTTCAGTGGTTTATTAACAAATGTTATTCGGCTATTCCAACGAAAGTAAAACGTGTTAACTGTTGATTATTTATTTAGGTATCATGTAGCATAATTTATATCACACTTCAAGCCTTATATTTAATTACTGAGCGAACATTACATTTTTTTCCGTTTCCTATAGTACCGGCCACAAAATTGTCCCCCAGTACCGTCCACTATTTGAGTGCATTTTTAAGTGGTTTAATTTCTTTGTGATGTAACTACACAAATGATGTCAGGTAATGAAGGTGAAACGAAGGTAAAGAAAGGCACTTGTGATCCTACCAATATTCAAAGAGATATACAAAAGGTACTAAGCAAGGAGATGAGTCTACACATAGATACAATATACCTAAAGCGACATTAAATGATAGAACAAGTGCTTTTGGAAAAGGAGTTTGCAAGAAAGGCAAAAAAAAAACAGACGAAAACCCAAGTTTTGCAATTTGCCCTTTGTGCCTTGAATCTCACGAAGAAGGTTGGGTACAATGTGTAAATTGCAAAACTTGGGTTCATAAGGCTTGAACCAATATTTCGGAATTGTCCAATCAATATTTTTGTGGTTATTGCCTTATTTAAACAATATTTTGCACACTGGCCGGTACTAGGGGACGATTTGTGGAATATTGATTTTTCATTATTTTCAAATTTTATTAATAAAACTGTTTATTTTATTTTATGATTTCCATTCACAGTCTAAGAGTTTCTTTACACAAATCAACAATTATTGAACATTTAATTAAAGGCATTTTTAATTTGTTTTATGTGAACCATAGGGTGACGGTACTGTAGGACTTTCCCCTACCTTTTTTTTTGAAAGTACAAAAATTGGCAAACCCACAATTACATTTTGAGTAGGACCTGAAATTTACTAAATCCACCAATCAAGTTTTTTTTAAGTTTCCAATTGTCTCCTTAAGCCCTATCCCTTCAGTGGTATTGTGCTTTCTATTTGGGTAGCCGTATTTTCATTTACAAAAGAATTTTTTGTATGTTTTTTGTCACTGCGAAGATTGGATTAATCGTATATATCACTTTTTATTAAGAACGGGACGACACTTACTTAAATTAACATCCTTTTAAGATTTGCTCGTTCTTGTTCGGTTGTGTTTTGGTCTTTGAAGTGTTAATGTTGTTTCGGAAAAATTGTAATTTTTCTTTGTGAATTAATAATTAAGTATGTCTAGTGCTACTGTTAGTGTAAGTGCTTTTTTTGCTGTGAGGGGCCCTACATGAGAGCCGCACACTGAGGCCTTCTGGCCCATTGTGTGCACCTTTATCACAGCTGTTCTGATCCTCTAATTAAGCTCAGTAGCCTGATGTGTTCGGCTTTCCGAATGTCGCCTGGTTCCAAAAATCGTCGTTCCAGGTGTTGTTCTTTGAGGCCACCCAATGCTTGACACTCACAGAGTACGTGGTGAGGACTTTCTTCCTCTTCTAAGTACGCCCTACACATCTTGTCATCGCTTATGCCGAGTGTGACCAGTGAGCAGTCCCACAATTATTCTGAGATCCTTTCTTCCAAGTCTTTAATCTAAATCTTTATTGCGCCTAGCGTCAGGTCTTTCGATGAAAATCCTAAACTGACGCAGTCCTTTGTAAAGGTCCATTTCTCCAGAGCCCTTTTTTGACGAGTTTTGGGGATGGGAAGAGTCGGCTCCTGCCCAAAGAAGCCCATGTCTGAGCCCCTCCGGGCCAAAGCGTTGGCCCTCTGGTTTGGGGACGAGTGTAAGTGCTAGTGCCTTTAGTAAAAAAAGAGGCATCCTATGCGGAACGGCTCCAGGATATCTAGGAACATGGTAAATACTTAAATAGTTATATATTTTTTTCTATTTTTGGAGTTAAGGGGTTTTCAACTGGAAACAAACCGAGAGTCTGCTTCCTTCTTTGTTCAATAATGACTCATACGAAAAGGTCGATTTTTCAATTGTTTTCTAAAATTCGACAAAGACTTATCGCAATTATTTTGGAAGTTTAGTTTTTGATCACAAAATAACGTAATACGAATGATCATTGCTTTTTTTCTGTTATCAAAAAAAATAACTATTTTTGAGCTGATAAAGTTTACTTTTTTCAAAATCTATTAATTTATGATTGATTATTTTTAAAATTAGTAGTAAAGCAATTAATGAAAATGTTAAAGAATTCGTTTCCGAAATAAATAAAAGTAGTCCACTCGATCACTATTAATTTCCGGAGAGGGGCGCTGAACTTAAACTTGCCTGGAGCGCCAGAAAAGCTCGGGCCGGCCCTGGCCACAAGCCACGCCTTCAGACGGTTGAGTTACACGAAACGATCTCTAATGTATCATCGAAATTTATGGTTTATTTGAGATGCAACCAATTTGCAGAGAAAAATAAATCTACAATGAACAATAAAGTAAATGGACAATCAAAAATTGTTCTATGATTTGGTGTTAATTCCAAATCTCACTACAGTTGGTAATTGATTGTAGAAAGAACATATCCAGTTCCTTCAGACTGCCTAATGTTCAAAAGTATCATTTTTTTGTGGAAACAACCTATTTTACTGTGCACATATTTTAGTTGGCTCTTTGGTTGTGCTAACGTGAATAAACAACCACAATTAATTTGCAAATACTTTTATTGACCAACAATTTTGTTAAATTATGAAAATATGACAATCTCCACTATTTCACCGATTCATCTAAATCATTCAACATTAAATCTGTCCATTTTTTATGCCATGTTTTGCCCAATTCATCTCGTATCGTTGTTGTATCCTTTTCGATGATTTTATTTAAAATTATTTCACTCGTACATCGTCTATTAATAAAATAACTAAATCCAGTTGTGTCTAAATCGAATTTTGTAAATTGAGAGATTTCAATTAACCAATTCAATGTTGATACAGTCCACCAATTCCAATTGACTTCCTGCGGTGCAATTTCATTAAAATCCATACTGGAGTGACATAAAGCTGTATAATTGATTTCATTAAATTGACGGGGAATTGTTGCTAGTTCTACTATCGTATTATTATCGTTATTTTCGGAATGGTAATAGTCAGTCTTATCGATTAATTGTAGTGAAATTTGATTCGTTATCATAACAGAACTCAACAATATTAATAAACTGGTGATGTACAACGTTACCATTGTTATAAATAATATCAAACAATAAATATGTAGATGTTTTGGTAGATTTGAGATTGTTAACAATTTCTCTAATTCTGTATATGTAAAATAGCCCCGAAAAAGACCCTGTTTTCTTGCTAATATTGTCTCGATTTCATCTAATTTTGCCCAAAATACTGCATCTCTAACATAAACCTGCCAATCCTGTAAATTTAAAAAAAAATAACATTTTATCTGTTTGATTTATGATAGGATTACTATAGCTTTCAGAAAATCGCGTTCGAGTTGTTTGAGTTCATTTAAAGAGATCCGAGCCGATGACGCCCACTCATCCATAAACACCTCATCCGGATTGCCATCATCGCAAAGGAATTTATACGAGACCACCTACAATTCAATCAGTTAATAATAACAATAACAATTATAGTAGATTCGTTACTAGAGAGACAAGAAATAAATCGGAAGATGCCACTTTTTGTAAATATTCCGGATTGAGTTTCTTTAAACGTTCCAAATAGACCACAGCCATAACGAGTGCTAACGGTGATACGCACGCATGCCACGATAAATCAACCGCATCCGTATAATGTAAACGATCCAATGATTGCCCACGTCGACTTTCCGAAAATACTTCAGCAGCCAATTCTATTTAAAAAAAAAAACAAACACCGTTAATATTCTCAAATACATTTCTTCATAAATGATAACCTGTTAGTGGTAGACTTAAACAATCAATATTCGGATAATTGACATAATAGAGAGTTTTACTGATTCTCGATTCAAACATGTGGTAATCTTGGATGTCCTAAAAAAAATTTTGTATTGAAATTTCATAATTATGAGTCATCGTAGACGTACCTTCATCGGTTTATCTCTGATTCGATTCAGAATTTTCGACATTTTCAGCGAATTCCTAGATTAACTAGAATTTTTTCCAAAAATTGCTGTTTTATAAATGAAATTCTCAAAAATTTTCAAAGAAAAACAAACTGCGGACATTGACACTGGGGACAAACGTGACATCTGTTCGTCTGGGGTAAAAACCAAAATCACTAAATTTGATAGTTGTTAGACAGTGATCGAATTATATCGTTCAAATGAAATAGTAGGCAATAGAAGATTTGGTCTTATCCATTTTGTAACGGTGGTAGCATTGATTTCAAATTTACTACATAATTCAGCAATGCTACTCTTTAAAATTGGAAATTTTGCAATATTTCGGCTAAATCAGGTTTTATTCTATCAATTCTTTGGGAGGATATCGAATAATTGATGTGTCAATGAAATTATTGCGCAGTAATATTGGGAAATATGGTGACATATTGTTGCTGCTAATGCCAATATTAGCGATACAAATATACCCAAGTCGGTTGTTGCTCGATTGTACTGATTGTTCGTGCATATGAGGTCGTGTAAAATTTCTGGTTAAAGCCGCGTCTACACTTGAGTATTTGAGTCGCAGCGAATGTCTGAGTCCAAACGAGGGCATCAGTTCACTTTTTATCCAATTATACCGATTTTCCTCGATTTACTCGAAAACTAGTTACATTTTCCGGATGATCAAGATTTTTTCTAATAATATAATTACAACCACAAATACAGTTGCGATCAAAAAATTTTGGACGTCAAGGACATCTAATTGTCAGTTGGTGTAGGACAGCCTTTAATATTTTATATTCAAAAAGTCATTAATTTTGACATTTAAAACGTCAATAATAGCAGTAATGCTTGGCCCAGATTAAACATCTCTAGACGTCAAAAAACGCCGTACAAAATTTTTTGATCGCAACTGTATATTCATTTTTTACGACTAATAGTGATTATTATCTTGTCTTGCAGTTAAACAAAAAAAAATCTTGAGTTATCATTTTAAATTCACTTTAAGCCTTGTTGCACAATGCTGAAGTTCAACTACGCCTGCATTCAGTAGCTATAGTTATCGAATGCAGGCGTTAGACTATCGAATCTAAAAATCATAAAGTTACAGCTCATGAAATCGCTACAGAATTCGGTCTACTATACAACGCATTTCCACTCGCATTGTACTCGAACAACAATTCGAGCATCTGTCAGGTTTCAAACCACGTTCGTTCTTACGATTGCCAACATTACAAAACAGTAAGTTCCCAGATTTGTCGATGCCTGTTGAAGTATATCGGTGGTGATAAATAGCACGTGGAAAAAACAGCTTGTTATTTGGTTTTCATGTAGAAAAATCACACCAAAAGTAATTAAATCGATAATTAATTAATTAAATAATCAATTAATTTGTTTGGTTTTGTTTTAGATGTCTATGGTGTCCGGTGCTACATCGAAATCATCGAAACGTTCATCAATACTAAAATCATCAAATCTAAAAAGTCGTCTAAATGAAACGTTAAATAATCAAACAACAATAAATAAAGTCCGTTTTATATTGCCGCATTCAAAGAAAATCAAACAAATCTTAGACGATTATAAATTACGTACAAATATAAAAGAATATGAGAGTTTAATTTTTCAGATATGCAATAGTGAATTTACTGATAATGATATTAGTGAATTATTAAATGAAACGATCGAGTGTATATCAATATTAAGTCAAGATTTATGTTTATTCATTGAGGCCATCTTAACAATCAAATGGATCGATAAAAATGATGAAATTGTTAATCAATACCAATCGTTTATTGTTAATTTAATATCAGCACATAATTATCATGCCGAATATGTTATCGATAAATTAGTATTATTATTTAATCCGCCACCTAATGATCCGGAATGGATTGATGATATACCAACCGATGAGGATGTTAGGAAATGCAAAAATGTACATAATTTAATTAAAATCCTCTTAACAACAGTTCCAATGTAATTAAATTTATACGAATTTGGGAAATCAATTAGCCACTAGTGTCGTTGTGACTAGTCGACTTTCCAATTTTATATATAAATCGATTATAATTGTTTTTTAAATTCAATTTCAGGTGTAAAGAATTGGTGATGAAGTCGTTGATTAATTCGTTCCCTTACATGAAGAAATCGACACATATTCATGAATATTATATTTATAATTTATTATGGGTGATTGAATATGAGCCTAGTTTGAAGCCGCAAATACTACATTTAATATTTTCAAAGTAATTCGATTTTATACTTTTAAGAGCGTTTAGAAGCATTTTGCCATTCTTTAGACCGACTCCAGTATTTTTCGATTATTAATTAATTTCAAAAAATTATGCATTTAATATAGGCTTCATGAAATACCAAAAATTGGCAAAATTTTACAATTTAGTCTTGGAATTGATCTTACCAATAGTTCAAGACTATATGTAATAGCGTTTAGAGGCCTCTATTGTGTAATTTTTAATTCATTGAAAAATACAGAACGGTTTTCCGGGCATTTCTTTGTTCAATTTGAGAACAGATAGCATTATTTTGGGTTATTAAAATGGCATGTTTCCGTTTTGTCTTCGTATAAAATTCTCCAACTTGATACCCTGGCGGAAAAAAAACTATGAAAATTTATGAAAAACGTCGTAGATTTGGACATCATTTCATAAATTTTCATAGTTTTTCATAATTTTTTCATAGTTTTTCATAATTTTTTCATAGTTTTTCTATGAAAAATTATGAATTTCTATGAATTTTTATAATATTGATTATTTAAGAATAATGAAATTCGAGCAATTTATTTATTATGCTTTATTCTTTTATTCTTTTCAAATAATATAAATGTTATAGTCCTTAAACCACTATAGGTATGGCCGTGGCCACTAAAAGGTCGACTCAATTTTCCAACGTCTATTTATTTAATTTGATGCGGGGAATCCGATTTTTATTTTTATGGAATGGTTGGCCTATGTGCATCTAATTTTCTTTGTAAAGAAGTAGAGCTGACTACAAATAATATGTTTATTCATTATATCAGAAAAACTAATTTCTGACTTCAACTTACTTGCTACTTCAGCAATTTGGCAAGGTTCAATAATTCCAAATTGATTTACATATTAGTGAAAAACTTTTTTTTTGTCCGCCGGCGTGGACGGATCATAAGCTTCATCTGAATAGTCACTTTTTTTTAATTTACACAAATTAATTAATTTTTTTAATTTACACAAATAAATGTGCGCTATCTTATAATGCATTTTTTCTGTGACAATTTAAAATGTCATATTTCATATTACGTACAGTATAACGATGCAAGCTTCAGTAAAATACTTATTTTATATACACGTATACAACTTGTTAGTTGGAGAAAATCAAGTTAAATTTCATTGAAAAATTATTATTAGTTTTCATTATGCCGAAAGGAAAGTATAAAAAATATTTTGGAATGGACACTACTCATCCAGTACCACGATCAACAATTCATTGTTTTTATTTATTTTATTCTGAAATCCATTAAAGTATACCGTTTCTTGAAAAAAGGAAAAATAATATTAAATATTTTTTCGTGCTTTATCGACATAATTTTTCATAAAAATTCATAATTTTTCATAGAAATTCATAATTTTTCATAGAAAATAAGAGAGCCCAAAAAAAAATTCACTTTTATAATTCATATTTTTTCGTGCTTTGTCGATTTAATTTTTCATAAAAATTCATAATTTTTCATAGAAATTCATATTTTTTCGTGCTTTGTCGATTTAATTTTTTATAGAAATTCATAATTTTTCATAGAAATTCATAGTTTTTCGAATTTTTCATAGTTTTTCATAATTTTTCATACTTTTTTTTTCCGCCAGGGTATCGATACTTGTTAACTCGATTTAAGTTAAATTTGAATTAAAAATGCCTAATTTTTTTGTAGATTAGTGATAATGGACGTAAATATGCCAAAAGAGATCATAGAGAAATTGTACGATGATAATAATGATGAAATTTTTGCAATGGATGATGATGGGAAATCAACAATTTGTTCAAATTCGTATGAGACATTATCAATATTAGCAAATAATTTAGATGTGTGTTTGAATCGTGTATTTAATTATTTATTAGATGAATGTCATACGTGTGATACAAGGGAACTAAATTGGGAAAAAACGAAAAGTACGGCTTGTTTAACAAACAATAATAAATGAGCAAATAATTAATTAATTTTTGTGTAATTGTAGGTTTATATCATGATATAATTACAGTGTTCGATCAGATTATTTTACCAACTTATAATACACATCATGTCCAGTTTGTAATATTTGTTATGTGTACATTTAAACAGACATTATCCGAAGGTTTTCTAAATTATTTATGGAAGAAGATAACAAATCCCAATGTGGCTGTTATTATACGACAGGCTGCCGTTAATTATTTAGTTAGTTTTCTAGCTAGATCGACATTTGTACCGTTAACGTAATTGTTGTTTTTTTTTTAATTTTTAAGGCTATATCGCAACTAATGTGCAAATTAACTTTAGTCGATGTGATTATATGAAATTCTTATGAATTTTAAAATGCTTATAGGTGTTACCATGTGCAGGCGTACCGCCTTTTTGTCTTTTATTTTATCCACTTTGGATTTCAAAAGTAACTTGTCTGTAATCAACATAGTCTTCCAAGTTGCTTTTGTACGAAGAAATTGGTTTAAATATGATTTTTCTTTTAAATTATCACTTAAAGTGAATACAACTAAAATTATACTCTAAATCAGGCATGTGCAACATACGGCATTGTCTTGCACTTTATAATTTTATAGCTCACGTTGAAATTAATATTTCGGAATGACTAAAATATATTCTTGTAAAAAATTTAACGCTCTACAAAAAGGGTCTCTTAGAATTTTTTGATATATTTAGTCCTTCAAAAGTTATTCAAGGTTAAAGTTGGATTAATGGTAAATTTTGGCGTTTTTCCAGTTTTTTGACAGAACCATCAACTTTAAGGGAAAATCTAATAGAACATTTTTTGTAGAAGATTTTATTCTCTATAATTTATCTGGATAGAAGTTTTTGATATTCTTTACAGGTCATAAGTTATTTCACTCACAGTATTGAATAGTTATCAATGTGAAAATATTACTAGAAATTGCTAGAATAAAAAAAATCAGTTTATTGCAAATAACTTACGACCTGTAAAAAATATCAAAAACTTTTATAGAGATCAGTTATAGAGAATAAAATGTTCTATGAAATTTTACCATAAAGTTGATGGTTGCGTCAAAAAACTGGAAAAATGTAAAAATTTACAATTAACCCTGAATAACTTTTGAAGAAATAAATATATCAAAAAATTCTAACAGACCTTTTTTGTAGAGCGTTAAATTTTACATAAGAATATATTTTAGTTATCCAGAAATATTGTTCCCAACGTGAGCTATAAAATTCCAAAATGCAAGAGAATGTTTTCCCCATGTTAATCAAATGGAAAATGGAAAATCGCGATAAAGCACCCCTAAATATTAATATTAAGGGCTCAAATTTTAACAGGCATCTTTTTTCACCTCTCTGAAACTATTTAAGATGGGATTTTGAAAATATACAATCCCGCCCGCGATATGTTGTGATATTCGCTTCCTGGCCCGAGGTCTTGGCCAAGTTACACATGCCTGCTCTAAATTAACACATTAGTTGAGATATAGTGTCAATTTTGGTGAATTATAATGATTTTTTGTTTGTTTGTTTAGGATGATTAAAGCGACATTACAACAAATGGCAGCATGGATACATTGTTATGCATCAACTCAAGAACAGTATGATACGATTAATATTGATGTACGGGCACATCCTGTATTTTATAGTATTTGTCAGGGCTTGTTCTATGTAGTTGCCTTCAGATACGATGACTTTGTATATTCGAAAAAAAGTAAGTATTAAGTGTAAGTAATGCTCTAAAAAGAGAGTTAAATTCCTTATTTTTAACAACACTTACGATATTCAGTGAATTCTCGTTGAAGACGACCTGGATATGAGCGACTTAGAGCGAAATAACAATAACTTTATAAGGGTTTTTTTTATGCAATAAGATTATTTAAATATTTTTAGTAAAAATATAAAAAGGTGAGTGGGATCTGAAACTTTCAGAAAATAGTTTGGAGACAAAACTTCTATCCTTTCCATTCATAGAATCCAGTAGAATTTATTGTATAATTGTATTTTATAACTCGTGCAATTAATAATCTATTAAGTACATTAATCAGGCTACTAATTAAATAATTTTTTCTACTTTACTAAACAATGTAATATGCCTGCAAAAAAATATATAATTAAATCTTTACAAAATTATGAAAAAATTGTAATTTTCCAATTATGTAAGATGTGATTAATTGGTAATACATAATTTGTTATATTTCTACATTTTTATCCTTTTCTTAAGTTAAAAGAAACACAGGGTGTTCCACCTCAAATATCTCGTTTGTTTGTGAATTGAAATGGAAGTGTCTAAAGAAATTAGACTACAATGTCTATACTTCAATTGACCGACACGATTTTCTTTCTGCCAATTTTGGAAATGCCAAAACGTCATATAAGGTTTCGAAAATTACTCGCTATTAGGAAACGAATTACCTACAATGAATACTGCGACTGAATTTGATATGAAAATAATTTTTATCTTCAAACGGCTCAAAAGTGACAGTTTTTATGACTCAAATGACAAGGTAAAAATAGCATTTTGTGTGCCTAGGCGCTTTTTTCTTTTTTTATAAGCTTAGGCAGACAAAATGACAAAATCTGTCACTGGCGTTTAATTTTATTCGTTGTATGAATTTTGTTTTTTGCATCGCCATGGAAGCAGTACTGCCAAGATATTGTGATCAGTTAAAATTTTAATTTTTAAAAACTTTTCAATATAAAAGAATGTTAAATTAAGACGTTTGAAGATAAACTAGTATATGTCATTCGGCGCAAAACTGTCTTTGTGTGCTTCAGCTGACATGTCTGCCTCACTAGCGTTCGGCAGCCAACAGTCAGCTTCAGCACACAAAGTTCCAGTTTTACGCCTAATAACATAATCTACTAATTTTCTATTTTGCGTCAATAATAGCGCTATTATTAAACTCGCTACTGTATCGAAATGAGCTCATTTCGATACTAGTGCTGAAAAGTAAAATGTAGGAATTTTTTTTCCACTAGGTTGGTAACATTTTCATTGATTTTGACAACTGTCAAAAATCATAAAAACAAGATACTTAATATACCGTTTTTCGTACTGATCTTTGGATTTATCGGGTAGTAAATTGCTTCCTGCATTTTCAGTAATTTCCCTTATTTCAGGTGGAGTACATGAAAATTCTTCACTCATTGTTAAATAAGCAATTTGGCGAAAAAAACAATTGACTAAGAGTGAAAAATAAAACAATTGAAGTTTCCTAGCTGAATGTTCAATTGTTTTTTTTTAGTAACACCAACTCCCACCAATTTCCCTAAATATCAAATCTCGCAATTTTTTTGTAAAAAAGGGCACAAAATAGGCAAAATAGAAAAAATAGTATAAAAAACTCGTGTCAGAAGTCGTATATTGCACTCGTCCTTTAGAAAACTCGCGGCTCCGCCGCTTGGACTCGTGCAATAATTGTCGACTTCTGACACTTGTTTTTTAATACACTATTTTTTCTTTTAAAAACTTCTCATTTGCTGCTCAACAAGAAATTAGAACTTCTCTGGGATCAATAACCTATTCATTTTTTGAGCAGCAAATGAGAAGTTTTTAGAAGAAAAATATTATTTTCAGTCATTGTAGGTAATTGGTTTCCTAATATTGAGTAATTTCGAGAACTTATAAGACGTTTTGGCATTTCCAAAACAGCTGGAAAGAAAATCGTGTCGATTAATTGAAGAATAGACATTGTAGTCTAATTTCTTTAGATACTTTTCCATTTCAATTCATAATCATAAACAAACGAGATATTTGAGTTAGAAGACTTAACTGGGACACCCGGTATAGTCCTATTTCTCTGTGTAGGCGACCTTTTTTATATAAGAAACTTTTTAGAAAATATCGATTCAGTTATGGCCGCCTTTAAGGAGAATTCACTGTATATAATTAACGGGGTCCTCTGGTTTAATAGGTTCAAAAAATCAATTTTTTTTTTGCATAAATTGTTTCCTTAATGTGTCTAGAATGTGGAAGTAAAGTGATTTTTCGATATTCGAAGCCATTATAAAGATACACCAGTTAGAAGGGACAGGTGTTGGGAGCGTTGAGCGGAGCGCTTGAAACTTTAAACGCGTTTTTCTCAAAACCATGTTTTTCAAACTTTCCTCCATCATATCTCAAAAATGGCTTGGCCGATTTACTTAAAATTTATAGGGTCTACTCAGTACATATAGACGCATCGAGTGGGCTATTATCATCCCAAAATTTTGAAAATTTATATTTTTTTTGTTTCAAAAACTTGACAAAAAATACATGAAATTCGAACTTTTTTGTTCCGAAGTCTGTCAAACATCCAATTTTCAAAAATTTTTTTTTATCGTAGTCCACTCGATGAATTTAAGTATACAGATTTTTTGTTTCGGATAAGCCTATCAGCTGATATCATGGAGGAAGTGCGCGTCCATTTTTTTGAGGCCGGTGTCTTCAGACCACTATAACTTTAATTCTACTAAATATTTTTAGCTAAAAATTCAACTGTAGATTCTTAAAATACGTATAAATAACTGGTAAAAAGTTCAAAGTTCTATCTCTTCATTGGTCTTTACAAAAAAATCTCAAAGATTGCTCAAAAATCAGGGCGTCAAACCAGAGGACCCCCTTAAGTCTATTAGTCCAGGCGCTGGAGGTACTTGAATTCGCATGAAGGGGGCGACACAATTTTTTTTGAAAATATGTTTCATTGACCCTTAATTGATGAGAAAGTATTTAATGCCAAGCGAAATTCGTGTTTTTTATAATAATAAATAAAAAAATAGGCTTATCAGCTCAATAATTCCGTAATTATTTATAAAATTTAATATATTATAAACTAAATCGATAGAATATTTATCAAATATTAATTTAGAAGTCAAATATTTATCGTATGCGCTATTTGTTTATAATAAATACATTTGTTACTAAAAAAACGGCTAATTCTATCGTTTTATCATTATATTACTTTAATGATACAAAATATGAAAAAAATCATAGGGAACAATTTTGTAGAAAATTTAATTTCGAACAAATCATATTATTAGCAAAAATTCGAAAAAACTAACATTTCTTATGTTATAGAGCTTTAAAGATAAGATTTTCGAGCGCCGTGTCACATTTATACCTTGCAGACAGCGTTTTTCGACTTTGTCACTATATAAATAATTAGCTAATTGAGATAATCACCTGATTCTAATTTTAGTGGGTCTGACCCTGCATTGTGGTCCATTACTTACGGGACACTTGTATAAGCCATATATTTTTGTACGCTTAATTGCAACCCGCTTAAAGGCAAAAGCCGCATAGTTGTACACTTAAGCCATCTAAAATTACCCATATAATTACAAGTGATTTGCAAAAAAAACTTTTTTTATTGCTTACGTTTTCAAATAAATTGTTTATTGAAAGATATAGTGTTAATGCTGAAAAGTCAAGACAATGGTCAGTAATTTTACGTTAAATGTAGATTATAGGAGAGACCCGCGCTTTTGCGACACCTTTTTGTTTAAACCTCCATAGATTGCAATAATAATAATAATAATAATAAAGATATAACAAATTTACTCATTGTCAAGCGCAATTGGAGACATTTGTTACGGAATTCAGGTACCTTTTCTCTGCATCTAATTTAAAGCACAACAAAATCTTTCTCTACCTTTAAGGAGGTACAGGACCTAAACGAAAATGATGTAAACATCTTGAAATTTTCAGGATCAATAAAAATATACACCACACATATTATCTAAAAATTTCAGCGATCTAGGGTTCGTAGTTTTCTTATAAAAAAATATCAAAACTGACCAATTTAACATTATAACAATACAAAAGCGGCGACGCGTACCTACATATCTTGATTTTAATGTATGAAAAAATGATGACACAATTCTAAAAAACGACATATTTGTAAAGAAAATACTGCCGAATTTATTGAAAAAGAAAAATTATCCCAAGGATTCTTATTTTTAACAATATTTAATTTTTAAGAACATAAATTTTTAAAAAGTAGTCAGCCATGCCACAGTTCGTATACTTGGTACATTATTGTAATATAAAATTTCGCCAGACATGCAACTCTATGGTTAGAAAGTCCCTAGTGCGTTATAGGAAAAGTAGTACTGAAACGGTAAAATTTAAATCTGTACTTCAATCAAACGATCAAACTATCTTGAAGACCTATTGTTAAAATTTTGAAAGAAATAAAATTAACAATAAAATCACCTCAAGTATGTCGTGATCTAGGGACTTTCTAACCATAGGGTTGCATGAATTTTGACATCTTGTCTGGCGAAATTTTATATTACAATAATGTACCAAGTATATGTGTTGTGTTCATGTGAGTTGTCACGGCAACAAGTACAGTCTCGATAAAAAAGAATGGATTCTATATTACGTACTGTATAGCTATATATATATATTAGACTGTATCAGAAAAATCGACTATTATTTTTTTCAAAAGGCACATTGCAAATATTGTTCAGGATGTCGAAGCAATGGGCCTGTGAAAATATAAGCTCTTAATTTTAATATCTACAGGTGCCTCATCGCGATTTTCTATTTCCCATTTGATTAACATGGGAAAAAGATTCTCTTGCGCTTTGGAATTTTATAGCTCACATTCGAAACAATATTTCGAAATGACTAAAATATAGTCTTATACAAAATTTACCGCTCTACAAAAAAGGTCTCTTAGAATTTTTTGATATATTTAGTCCTTCAAAATTTATTCAAGTTTAATTGTAAATTTTTACATTTTTCGAATTTTTTGACGTAACCATCAACTTTATGGAAAATTTTATAGAACATTTTTGTAGAGCATTTTATTCTCTATAACTTATCTTCATAAAAGTTTTTGATATTTTTTACAGGTCGAAAGTTATTTGCAATGAACTGATTTTTTTTATTCTAGAAATTTCTAGTAATATTTTCGCATTCAATACTGTGAGTCAAATAACTTTCGACCTGTAAAAAATATCAAAAACTTTTGTAGAGATGAGTTATAGAGAATAAAATGCTCTACAAAAATGTTCTATAAAATTTTCCATAAAGTTGATGATTACGTCAAAAAATTGGAAAAATGTAAAAATTTACCATTAACCTTGAATAAATTTTGAAGGACT
The DNA here is from genome assembly GCA_021725515.1 of Epicauta chinensis. Taxonomy (NCBI): domain Eukaryota; kingdom Metazoa; phylum Arthropoda; class Insecta; order Coleoptera; family Meloidae; genus Epicauta; species Epicauta chinensis. The sequence goes on from JAEDXX010000130.1 coordinate 141,144, forward strand.
AAATATATCAAAAAATTCTAAGAGACCTTTTTTGTAGAGCGGTAAATTTTGTATAAGACTGTATTTTAGTCATTTCGAAATATTGTTTCGAATGTGAGCTATAAAATTCCAAAGTGCAAGAGAATCTTTTTCCCATGTTAATCAAATGGGAAATAGAAAATCGCGATGAGGCACCTGTAAATATTAAAATTAAGAGCTGATATTTTCACAGACCCATTGTTTCGACATCCTGAACAATATTTGCAGGGTGCCTTTCGAAAAAAAAAATAGTCGATTTTTCTGATACAGTCTAATATATATATATATATATCGCCCTTGAGACAAAACTATTTAAATGGACTGTACGTCCTGTACCTCCTTAAGAACACAAAAGCTGACCAAATACAAAAACAAAAAAATTTGAAACAGGCACTTACAATTAGTCGAAAAATGAAGGAAATCTCTATTTGGTTAAAAGATTATGTATACTGTGATGAAAATTTAAAATGTGACCTTCCTCTCTCCTGAAAACAAATTCTTACAGAAATTAATTTCCATAGAATCTAATGAATTTGAAAATAAAACGGCTATACCACCAACTCGTTCACAAATTGTAACAGCAGCTAACAATATTCGAATCTATTAGGAAAACTATAACTTAAAAATGGATTCAACGGAAGAAATAAATAATGTAATCCTATTAAAAAATGAAATTTAGATTACAAAAGAATCTGATTTTTTTTTTAAATCATAACATTAATAGTTATTCACTTTACAAGGTGGGAAACTGACACGTTTCGCAAGAGCGGATAATTTGGATCACGAGGCGAAGGCCGTGTGATCCAAATCCGCGAGTGTGAAAAGACACTTCCCACCGTGTAAAGTAAATAACTATTTCTTAATACTAACGACCTTTGATTTAATCTAATTTTTTAATATATTATTTATATATACAGGCTGTCTCGTAAGAAATTGATTACCTCATGCGCTTGTGTTTTAAATTTTTTCTCTGCTACAGCACGCACCTGAATGGTTATTGAATTTAATTAATAGTAAATTATAAAAGACATTTCGAATCAGGATTTAATTTCATATCAGACTCTGCAAGGTGGTTCATTACTTTACGAGACATTCTGTATATATTGAATCTAGAATTTTATTATATATAAAAATAGAAACATTTGTTTATATTTTTGACATTCTCGACAATTCGAGAAGGCCATTGTTATTATTGTTATTTTTTTTTTTGACCCTGAACAGCACAGTCAGACCGAGACAGTTGCCGCGTAAAGTTGGGGTTTTAGACGATCTGTTGTATAATAGACGCAATTGTTTTTAATCGAAATTTAAATTCAAATTAACCGAAATTAATTTAAATTGAATCACTGGGAATAATTAATATATAATTTAATTGAAGATAGAGGCATTTTAATTCTCAGTTTTTTGTTTATTTTTGTTTTCTTATATTCCAAAATTTAATCTGTGTATTTTTGAATTGCTAAAAATGTGTGGTATTGAGAAAAAAAACAATTGCGTCGATTTTGTCCCACAAAAAAACTTGTTGAACATCATTTTTAGTACCCCTAATAGAAACTAAAAGTCAATAGTGAAGAAAAGTTACTTTTCTTCACTAGTGAAGAGAAGTGTCACTTTACCATTAAGATATTAGTAAAGTAAAGTTAACTTTCAACTGTTAGTATTGAGAAAAATACATTGTTTGTCAGTAGGTAACAATATACCAGGGGTGCCCCACTTTTGTAGACAGAAGATCTATTTTTGTTTATACAAATTGTGTGACGATCGACCTGTTGTCGATTTGTTGTAGTTTAAAACGTATATGGAAACAACAAACGTTGCCCACAGCAAGCAAATAGTGCAGAATGTAGAAAAAACGCGGAAGTAGTCAGTGAAATGATTGTCGAACTTTACTCGATCCTACCACCGAGTTTCTTAGTTAAACTCATACTCTTCTCTTCATTCAATACTAACAGTCTTACTTCACAAACCCATACACAATCCAACTGACACGTCCCGCAAGTGTGCCTAGAGATTTGAATGATGTTTAACACACATACTAACAAAAAGAAGCTACCACATGCCAGTTGAGTTAAATAGAGATATCGCAAGCGATCGACCAAATTTAGCTTGTCGATCGCGATCGATTTGTTGCCCACCCCTGATATATACTATTAATCTCTTTGGACTTGTTTTTCTTCATAAAACTCGCTCAATTCCAAAATTGTTACATTTAAGCGAGCCCCTTTTTAATGAGAAACTCTAGTATACATGCAACGAAAACTTATGCCGCATTAATGCGAATCAAGTTTCCCTCTGAGCAGAGATTTTTTACTCAATTTTCTTGCACCATTTGCGACCTAATTTGTTTTCTTTATTTATTTATTTTTGAAGTGAAACTTCTTTAGGCGCGCTTGGGGGTAAATATTTTTCAATGTATTTTCTCTATGTAACGAAAAATGCAACGCGGTGAGGGGAAACACTTCCCTCTAACAAAAGAGTGGGGGCGTTACCAATAGGCTCGCTTATACTCTGTCAGTTCTGCCAACTGCGTAAAATAAACACTAGGGTCTAAAGTTGGTGGCATTGATTGATGTACAGCGCCCTCTGGAACGAAACTAAAATTTCAAGGCTTACCTCGGTGATTTTTGAATTTATAAATTAACTAGCAGAGCCGGCAGACTTCGTCCCGCCCGTTCGTTGATTTATATTCATAAAATTAACAATATGAATTCTATTAATTAAATCATAATCTGGCAAAATATCGAAATGTTTGAACAATAACGTCAAAGAAAGTGAGGTTAGAATCACTGTTGTTAACTTTTTAAAATGAAAATTTATAAATTAATTAATGGCGTTAAATTATACAGTTGCGATCAAAAAATTTCGAACATCAAGGACATCTAATTGTCACTTGGTGTAGGACAGCCTTTAATATTTTATATTCAAAGAGTCAGTAATTTTGACATTAAACGTTAATAATAACAGTAATGTTTGGCCCAGTCTAAATATTTTTAGACGTCAAAAAAAATGTCCAAAATTTTTGACCGCAACTGTATATGTAAATACAGTATGTAAATGTAAATACAGAAAAAGACAACTGCAGAAAAAATCGAGCTTTCAGACAACCAATCAAAGAAATAAACTTCATCTCTAACCCAAGAAGTTTCACTTCTAACGCGCGGCGTTCCACGCACTTTCAATTTTTTTTTTTTTTTTTGATAAATCAATTACTTAATTTTTCAGATTTATCATTTCTGGAAAGCTTGAATATGGCACAAATTGTTAATGGTCGTTTGAATCCGTTACGTGTATGTCAACCGGCTGTAATGCATAATTTTGCACGTATAACAAAAAAATACCAATTAGCCTATTGTTATACGATAATCGAACAAAATACACGTAACACATTACCAACAATCTATACAGACGATAAAGGTATAAGAGCATTAACTGATACAATTCTAGATGCATACTATCCATTCGATCCGTACATGTTGCCACGGTAAGTTGTTGTAATCTAGACGCTAATCAATTCTAACAATAATAATTGTAGGTCTGGTGGGAAAATTTACGATTTCTATCGGGACTATGTTGATAGTAATGATTTCGAAATGGAAGAAAACTGTGATGTTAGTGATGATTTTTTAGAACATCACGATGCATCACAGAAATTCTCATATGGAACATCGCCTGGTTTCTGGTATCAAAAAAATCAATAGTAGTCTGTAAAATTTTATTTATAAATTGACCTATAACTTTATCAAATACGAATTTATTTTAATGTTTCCAATTCTTGTTCTACCAATTTCTTATATTGATCGAAACCTTCTATACTTCGCACTGTACCATTTCCACATACCCATAATTCTTTACAAACTTTCCGGATTAAACGTTCATCGTGCGAAACAAGAATTACACCACCCTAAAAAAAATTGAGATTTTAATTAATTCAAAATTTATGAATGAATCCATTGATAATTACTGTAAATTTATTGATAGCATTGCCTAATGATTCAATTGTTTCAATATCTAAATGATTTGTAGGCTCATCTAATACTAGAAAATTCGGATAACCCATACACATCCTAGCGAATGCGACACGTGACTTCTGTCCACCGGACAAACTGGCAACGGTCTGTAATGCCAAATCACCGGACACACCGAAACTACCCAATTGTCGACGATAGTCCTCCACCGGTTTACCAGGATATGTATTTTGTAATAATTCAACTGAATTCACATTCATATCTAATTGGTCGATATGATGTTGACTGAAATAGCCGAATTTCAAATTACGATGTACATTACAGATACCGGATGTCGGTGACAGGTGGCCCATGATAATTTTCAATAGTGTCGTTTTACCAGCACCATTATCACCAACAATACAGATCCGCGATTCCATTGTAGCGCCTAGATTCACATTTGAGAATATAACGCGATCTTTATTGTATTGGAACGAGACGTCGTCCAATTGAAGAATGGGTGGTGATAGTGATTCAGCATCTGGGAATTTCAAAACAACCGGCACTTCTTTCTCGATTGGTTTCAATATAGGCCTGAAATTATTAAATTAAATTAATTAATTAAATAAAGCACAGCGTATGATTGAAACGTTACAATTTCTCTAATAATTTGATTTTGGATTGAACCGAAGCGGCACGATTGGCGTTATAACGGAACCTATCGATGAACTCTTGGACGTGTTGGCGGTGTTGCATTTGTGCCTCATATTCGCGTTGTTGATTTTTCAATTTCTCCGTCTTCGTTTTAACGAATTGTTCATAATTTCCTCTACAAATCCCCAAAAAAAATATTAACTTTAACTAATAGATTATCGAATTAAATTACCGATAAGGTTCGAGTCGTTGTGAGTGCAGATGAAGAATATCGGTAGGCACTGTATCCAGAAAGTTTTGGTCATGGGACACTACCAGTAGTGTTGTAGGCCAATTCTGTAGGTAATTCTCCAGCCATATTATAGCTTTAATGTCTAACATATTCGTCGGTTCGTCCAATAACAATAGATCCGGTCTAAAATAATAACAAAATTAATCGCAAATTCCATGAAATTATTTTAAATTTACTTGGAGAAAAGCGCTCTAGCTAAAGCTAATCGCATCCGCCAACCACCGGAGAATGTTCTTGTCGCCTTCTGTTGCATCTCTTTGGTGAAACCTAGACCGTTTAATATAATCGAAGCTTTAGCCGGCGCCTTATCGGCTTCAATATTTTGTAATTGTGCATAGACTTCGGTTAATTCTTTCGATAATTCTGGATCGCTTGTACCACTATTGATTGCGCTACTCAATTCGCGTTCTCTTTTCAATAATTCTTCTCGAACTGTATCGCACTCTAGGACACTTTCAATTGCTAAAGTGTCATCGCCAACCACCTAAAACGATTGAAAATTACACAATTTGATATTATTTTAAGATTAAGATTATAATCACTTCTTGTTCAACGTGTAGAATTGAAATGTGTGAGGGTATCCGCAATTGTCCACTAGAAATCATACGTAAAAGTGTTGATTTTCCGAGACCATTGCGGCCGACTAAACCGTACCGTCTACCGAACGCTAAAACAAGATCAGCACCTTGCAACAGTACGCGGTCGCCGTAAGCAACATCGAAATTGTCGATACGGATATCTTGTGTACGATTATTGCCTTTCGCTTCTAATTTGTTTTCTTTTTTACTCGTCACTTGTGAAGCTGTTGCTGATTCTAATTTGAATGTTGCAATAACTTTGGTATCTTTCGAACGTTTCTCGAATTTCTCTTGTAGTTTTGCTTCGGCTTTTTCCAATTTTTTCGCATCGACTTTCTAATAACAATCATTGGATTAATTAGAGAATAACGGGTGGGAAATAACATACAAGTGTGTCGTCGCGCTGCACTACCCATATGCTCTTCAACTCATCTGATGACGTATCGGTGTTTGCAACCATACTGCCTAAATGAATCGGTGCATTCAGCACTTTATTTGGTCCATTTACTGTTGAGTTATTTTGACTCGGTTTCAATATATTCAGTAATTCATCACAAATCGTTCTGAAAATTGATAAAAAACAATATTTTTTTTCTTTTGTGGAATTGTAATTGCGACAAATACACACCGTATATCATCCTCTGTTTTATCATTGGAGACTTCCTGAAGGACTTCACCGATGGCATCGAATACTTCTTCACTACTTTCGAAATCATCGACTCCATTCTCTAACACACCTGTAATTTTTTTTTTTTTAATTAAGTGATTAAGTTAACCTATAAATGTTGAGAAGAAAGCAACCTTCCACGTAGTGTTTTAAATCATCATCGATCGCTGGAAAAACTGTTTTAATATATTCGCTACACGTATTCATATTATTATAGATAAATTATGATTTATGACTTTAATTTATAATAAATTAGTGGAAAATTTACTAAAATACACCTAACCTCACATTTACAAAAAAATTTACGGCTAATCACAGGAATGAATCCTGGCGTTGCCACGTTGCCGGTATTCGTATTTCTAGGGGTTTTTTTGCTAGTAGTGTATTTATAGTACATTTACTGTTTAAACATAAAATTTCAAATATCAAATGTACAATTGAACGCTCTAAAAGTCCCTGTGCGTTTGACTTTTTAAAGAACTTTTGTAACTTTCAAAATAATTTTTATAAATGAATTATTACAGTAAATCCAGTGAACATACGGAGATTTTTATGTAAGTATATAAGTTACTAGTTCTATGGCGCAAAATTCAAATTACTTACAAACTACGAAAATTGTCAATAGAAAATTATAAATCCTCCAAAATTATCTTTTGGTAATCGCAAAAGCGACTCAATGTGTTAGGTAAAAGGGCTGCAAAATAGTTACAAGAGCTACAAAGAGCTGCGTTTAGAAGTAAATAAAGAAGGTTTAATGCTATCAAGTTTGTCACTAGACTGTCAAAAAAGTTCGTTCTCCACTAGATTTACTGTATGTTATTTTACATATATTTTTAACACAATATACAGTTGCGATCAAAAAATCAAGGACATCTAATTGTCAGTTGGTGTAGGACAGCCTTTAATATTTTATATTCAAAATGTCATTAATTTTGACATTTCCAACCACGGAGTATAGATATAGGAGTCCGAACGTAATGTTAAAATTATGGCACGAATTTAGGGACAAAACTTTTGCCGGCAGAGCGCGCTACGATTGGCAGAGTACTCGTGATTCTCGTTAAGGACGATATAGTGGTCGCCTGGACTTAGTAAATTTCGACTTATAAGCCATATGGTTGGGGTGCACAAAGAAAATTTTCTACCGTAATTTACATGAATAGCAACGGATAATTTACAACTCATACTAGATGCGGACAAAATTGCTATTCATAGAAATTACGGTAGAAAATTTTCTTTGTGCACCTCAACCATAAAGTAATTTGGCTTATAAGTCGAAATTTACTAAGTCCAGGCGACCACTATAACCACCACTATCGCGACCACTATCAGTACGCTACTGATCTTAGCGCCGCGCGTGACAGAAAAATGTACTATTCTCTGGGTTCATTTTTATGTACATAAATATCGTGAAAAAGCCTATACCGTTCGGACTCCTATATCTATACTCCGTGTTTCCAACGTTAATAATAACAGTAATGCTTGGCCCAGATTAAACATTTTTAAACGTCAAAAAACACGACAGAAGCGGCTGTGGCGACCTAGCGACACGACTGCTCGGAAAGCAGTCCAGCCGCCACAGGCGCCGCGATAGATAAAGTTTTATATGGTTTAAAAGCCGTTTTCTAGCGAAATGGATGATTTTTTTACAGATTTAAATAAAATATATAAATAAATAAACGTCTCTTATATTATTTTCAGATTTTCTTCTGTTTTTTATAGAGTCAAGACGAAAATAAATCAATTAATACATTACAAACTTATTAACAAACATATGAAATAAAAAATACAGTTCTTTTTTATTCTTTGCCAACATCCCTACATTGTAGGTATGGCAATTTAAAAATAAAACTACTATATTTTATAAGTTCTTTCTTTTCTTGTAGATGTAGGTGGGAATCTCACAAATGCACAAAGTGCGCAAATAAAGCAAATGTGCATGTGCAATAGCGCTGCAGTCGCGTACTTGACACTCATATGGGCCGCTCTAGTCGCGCGACTATAGATACGCGTCTTCAGTCGCGCTGCTCTAGCCGCTTCAACCGCGTGCTTGACACTGCATCTTAACTATAGCAAATTTGGTATCGCTTGTTCTACACATGTAATGTAGTTTGTCTCATTTGAACATAATAGAAAAAAAAACTTATACGCAGTCATGAGGACTGCCGACAGAAGTGAAAACTTAAAACCGTATTTTAAAATCCCAATCTGATTGTAATATTAAAAATTAAAATTTTTGTGGACTTCTATGACACTTCAACCACCTTTTTAATTGTTCACAATTATGTGCTTTCACAAAGTTATAAATCAGTGAAACACCATCCACGATTTTCTCGAATAAATGATTTGTTTGTACAGATAATCTTGCTTTTTCATACATTGTTGATCAAAACAGTAAGAAACTTTTGAATTACCGCCATTTCAATATGGCGATTGCACTTGCGCTCATCACAGCGTGTTGCTGACGGTGACGTCAGCTGTTGCGAATCTATCGGATTTTCCCCTACCGAAAAATCGTCTAACGCACCTAAAGAAGTTTTCACTTCCAGAATCAGCTATACCCAATTTGCTGGTTAAAGGCGAATTTTCAAATGTCAAATGTGTCAAAAAATTCCTCAAGTATATGAGTTGTCATGTATTTCGAAATGTAGGTACTTTTAAGCCGTTCGGTTGCATATTTGACATTTGAAAATTCGCCTTCAACGAGCAATTTTAATGTTTTTTCCCGTCAACTTATAGAACGTTTTGAAGTTTTAAAATATTGGTCACCCTGTAAGATACCAAGACAATCAAAATGTACATATGTAGACGAAATAAAAAGTACTAAATCCTAAATAACTGCCATGGCTTTTACTCTGTATGTAGAAGAGGTTTTTCACACAATTTGTCTATCTGAAATTGTGACTTATGAATGCGGGAGCAGAAGAAGCTTTATGGAAGGTTCTATGAATACTAGACAGAGATTGGGATTATGAAAATGAGAGATATTGGAAAACATGGGGTTAGACACGATGTGACAAGTGGCCACTTGCCCTCAAGTTATATGATTTTTGATTGAGTTATGAAACCCATTTGGTCCCTGGCGGAAAAAAAACTATGAAAAAATTATGAAAAAACTATGAAAATTTATGAAAAACGTCGTAGATTTGGACATCATTTCATAAATTTTCATAGTTTTTCATAATTTTTTCATAGTTTTTTCATAGTTTTTCATAATTTTTTCATAGTTTTTTCATAGTTTTTTCATAGTTTTTCATAATTTTTTCATAGTTTTTCATAGTTTTTCATAATTTTTTCATAGTTTTTTCATAATTTTTCATAATTTTTTCATAGTTTTTTCATTGTTTTTCATAATTTTTTCATGGTTTTTCATAATTTTTTCATAGTTTTTTCATAGTTTTTCATAATTTTTTCATAGTTTTTCTATGAAAAATTATGAATTTCTATGAATTTTTATAATATTGATTATTTAAGAATAATGAAATTCGAGCAATTTATTTATTATGCTTTATTCTTTTATTCTTTTCAAATAATATAAATGTTATAGTCCTTAAACCACTATAGGTATGGCCGTGGCCACTAAAAGGTCGACTCAATTTTCCAACGTCCCTATGGAAAAGGTCTGATAAATTCTTAAAAAATATCAAGAATTTTCTAACAGAATTTATCAGTTTGAACAATATGTATAAGAACGAAAAAATTTTCTGATAGAGATTTTGTAAGAATTTATCAGTTGTGACCAAGGTCACTATGAGAATGTTTAAGATTTAGTAAGTTGCAAGATTTTATAAGATAATACTGCTGGAGATGTATGAGAATGAAGTAGAATTTTCACTTTGCAAATTAGTAGAATTTATAAGTGTGAACGAGAAATTCCGTGTATATAGGATACTGAAACATAGTTACCGTTTTTTATAAGAAATCTCAAAGAATCTTTATTTTTCCAATTTTAAAAGATTAAATAAGGAATTTCGAGTACAAAGGTACACTATTTTCTGATAAAAGTTTTATAAGATTCAATAAGGAAATTTTTGATAAAGATTAACTGACGAAAACTCGAAGTTGCGGAGGGAGGGGCAAAGTGGGCCCCTGGGGGCAATCTTCAAAGCTTCAGAAAAATATGGGGGCAAACTTTTTAGAAATTTCTTATACAATGAGGGGTTAAAAGGACCATCCGTTTATTGAATATTCAATAATTAATTGTAAAAATAAAAATACAGAATTAAAAATATCAATTATGAATTTTTTTTGGGGGGCCCACTTTGCCTCAAATTTTCGATTTTTTAATTTTAATGGACGCAGCATAATAATGTTAAATAAGTATCAAGGGTCTAAAAAAATAAACGCGTAAAAAAATTCTTGATATTATGATTTTTTTTTCTTTAAGGGGCCCACTTTGCGCCTCCCTACCCCTATACTATAAGGGTGCGCACATGTCCAAGATATCTCACTGCGATACCTCGCTGCCTGGATGCCTCGCTGCTTACATAGATACCTCGATGCCAGATCAAAACCATGTATTCAAATGGGAGTGTGCATAGCGAAGATGTTTTCTGCGCTACATAGCGGTCTACATAGGGGTTCAAAGCGAGACTTGAAGGTCGACATCCTTGTATCCATGTGGGCTTGACTGTGATTGGTCAAATTACATTTGACATTCGATTTTAAAATCAACATCATAATACCTATTACTTAAATTATTAATTAAATTTATGTCATACGTATAAGGATATTAATGAACCATTAATAGATATCAAAACGATCGCATTAATAAGCAAATAATAATTGTTTACTTGACGACGGGCAGTTATAAAAATGTGATCATAACCTCAATTTTTCAGATGAAGAAAAATTACAAAAAAAAAACAAAAATGAATTTAAATTGCTTCTTTTACTTATGATATGAATGCATCACGGGCGTTATTTGCCTCATAACGCTCTTGGTACATTAATGACTATAATAAATAATTAATTTATAAATAAACGTGGGAATTGATATTTTTGAAAATTAACAATATTGCCGAATCGGACGGTACATTATTATTAATTAATTACAGTCGAACTTCGTTAACTGGAATTTTCGATGTGTCGAACACAGTCACCTACTTTTTCAAAAATTAAATTAAATTAACAAGAATAAAATTCAATCAGAAATGTTCAACTAATAATATAAAAAGAAACGCATCTCCCTATCGACACCATTCGCAGCCCATGATTTTAAATTCCTAAAAAAAGATATAACGCAAAAGAATGTGTTTTTTACGGAGAAAACGGATTTTCCCGGATATGAGACCTAGCTAGATGAATTTTTTGCCCCCATAAACCACTATATTCCAACTTTGATCGAAATCGTTAGAGCCGTTTTCGAGAACGTGATTATAAATATTAAATTAATATTTATTGTAGTCATTAATGTACCAAGAGCGTTATGAGGCAAATAACGCCCGTGATGCATTCATATCATAAGTAAAAGAAGCAATTTAAATTCATTTTTGTTTTTTTTTTGTAATTTTTCTTCATCTGAAAAATTGAGGTTATGATCACATTTTTATAACTGCCCGTCGTCAAGTAAACAATTATTATTTGCTTATTAATGCGATCGTTTTGATATCTATTAATGGTTCATTAATATCCTTATACGTATGACATAAATTTAATTAATAATTTAAGTAATAGGTATTATGATGTTGATTTTAAAATCGAATGTCAAATGTAATTTGACCAATCACAGTCAAGCCCACATGGATACAAGGATGTCGACCTTCAAGTCTCGCTTTGAACCCCTATGTAGACCGCTATGTAGCGCAGAAAACATCTTCGCTATGCACACTCCCATTTGAATACATGGTTTTGATCTGGCATCGAGGTATCTATGTAAGCAGCGAGGCATCCAGGCAGCGAGGTATCGCAGTGAGATATCTTGGACATGTGCGCACCCTAAGGTATATTATACGTTTCTATGTAGGGGTAGGGTGGTGGTGGTTGTTCTTCGGGATAACCGATACATCCCAAACAAAGGGAATCTCAACATGTGGTGGTAAAATGAAGTCTCATTGTCTTGTGGTGTTTGTTAAAATCATTGTTATTTTTTTTGCAGTGGGTAATAATTTTGTAAATCGATTTTTATAAGTGGTTTATTGTGTGACTTAATGTTTTGTAAGAATAAATTTATATTGTATGATGGTTTAACTCGTATAGAAAGCAATAAATTATTAATTATAAATATATCTTTTATTATTAATATTAAGACTTCTATCTTGCATTAAATTCTAATTATCGATTTTTTCAACTAATTATAGTTCTTTCTTGGTTTTGAAGTGAACTCACATAAAAATAGTTTCTTAAATTCGTCTGAATTAGGTAATTATTTGTACAAATAACGATAAAAAACTTAAAAAGAAGTTTTTTTTTGACTATTGTACTACTAAAGTCTGATACAATTTCATCAACGACATTCTCATTAAATCTTATTCTCGTTTCATCTTCTTATAATTTCTCATAGCTGTAACATATTCATCACTTTTCTTATAAGATTCTTATAACTCTTATAAGAATTTGGAGTCCAAAATATTTTCGACGTACTCGTTATAAGAAAATAAGTTTATAAGTTTTTATAAGTTTTCTCGTGGACAAAGGTACATCATTTTCTGATAAAGTATATCTTCTATGAGAATTTATCAGACCTTTTCCACAGGGGTCTATTTATTTAATTTGATGCGGGGAATCCGATTTTTATTTTTATGGAATGGTTGGCCTATGTGCATCTAATTTTCTTTGTAAAGAAGTAGAGCTGACTACAAATAATATGTTTATTCATTATATCAGAAAAACTAATTTCTGACTTCAACTTACTTGCTACTTCAGCAATTTGGCAAGGTTCAATAATTCCAAATTGATTTACATATTAGTGAAAAACTTTTTTTTTGTCCGCCGGCGTGGACGGATCATAAGCTTCATCTGAATAGTCACTTTTTTTTAATTTACACAAATAAATGTACGCTATCTTATAATGCATTTTTTCTGTGACAATTTAAAATGTCATATTTTATATTACGTACAGTATAACGATGCAAGCTTCAGTAAAATACTTATTTTATATACACGTATACAACTTGTTAGTTGGAGAAAATCAAGTTAAATTTCATTGAAAAATTATTATTAGTTTTCATTATGCCGAAAGGAAAGTATAAAAAATATTATGGAATGGACACTACTCATCCAGTACCACGATCAACACTTCATTGTTTTTATTTATTTTATTCTGAAATCCATTAAAGTATACCGTTTCTTGAAAAAAGGAAAAATAATATTAAATATTTTTTCGTGCTTTATCGACATAATTTTTCATAAAAATTCATAATTTTTCATAGAAATTCATAATTTTTCATAAAAATTCATAATTTTTCATAGAAATTCATAATTTTTCATAGAAAATAAGAGAGCCCAAAAAAAAATTCACTTTTATAATTCATATTTTTTCGTGCTTTGTCGATTTAATTTTTCATAAAAATTCATAATTTTTCATAGAAATTCATAATTTTTCGAATTTTTCATAATTTTTTTTCCGCCAGGGGTTGAGACGTCCTGTATAATGAATGTATTCCTACCTTTAGCGCGCAATGACAGTAGTAATTTTTCTACTGCCAACATTAAGAAGTGAATTTCTCTAATCTTTTCAAAAATAAATTTATTATAAAAATTATTCACATACTATCGTTTCTTTACATTCCTAGAATTGTTACTTTTATTCTTATTCTTATTATTATTATTATTATTGTTAGTATTTGGTTTCCTATTGTATTGTAACGAAAATCCAGGCGGTTGATACCTAAATTAATAACAAAATTGATTACACAATTTCCAACAATATTAAACAATATTTACCCCAATTCGTTTGTATCAATTTCATCAATACTTAAAAATATATGAATCATTGGTAAATTCCTTTTTACAACAATCTGATCTAATTCCGGTATTAAGGGATCCCAAAATTCACGTACCCTAAATAACAATACCAATTAAGCAAATACAAAAATAGTAATCATAATAATAACGATCAAAACATACGCCCTATGACACAATTTAGTAATTTGATGCAATTGATTTTTGTATTCTTTCTTCATTAATTCAGCACATGTGATTGTTTTACCAACAGCTTGTCCAGAACCGGTCCATACGATCGTTTTAGTTTTTGGGAATTCCTTTAAGGCATAATCTAATAGATTTCTTATTTTACTACCACCACGCACCTACATATTATTAATTAGTTAGAGAAAATTTACCAATAAATACGTAAAGGTTATGATAACCTGCATCCAAATGAAATCGTCAGGTAAGCATTTAATTGGAATATTCTCTTTACATATTGCCTCTTCTTCGTTTTTACCTTTACAGTAGTTTTCCATTATTTACAACAACCTGCGATTATTAACAAATATTTCTTTTTTTTTTTTAGAAAAATCTTCAAAATAGGTTATGTTTTAAATAATTTTTCAGTATAGCCAATACACGTAATTTAGGGATTTTAACTGTTAACTTCCTGGTTATTTTAAAATTGTTTTCTAACCAATCACGTTTTGTTAATTTAGTGATTTTTATTAGCTTATGTTGGCAGATTAAAATTTAAAACTCTAATAACGGCATCACAGATGTGCAGATGTTCAAAACAGTTGTTTGATTGTAGTTGGCGACGGGTTGGTTCTTTAATCACTTTTTTCTACGATAAAAATGGATAATTCTTCTGATGAAAATTCTACCAATTCTCAAGACAATATTCAAACAGCGATTTTAAGTAATTTAAGTGCAACAAAACGGTAAGATTTCACATTTTCAGTTTAACAATGCGTTTATTTTTATTATACAAATTTACAGATCTCGAACACCATTAACACAAATTAATATCACACCGATACGTTTAAGTGATCTACAAAAAGAATTGGAGGAAATAGATGAACCGAATACATTGGCAATTAATAATAATAACAAAGAGAATTCATTATCACCAATATTGGAAGATATAGAGAATTGTTCATGGACATCATTTGAACGTGATTTTAATCTGTTATCAATTGATTCACCTAAACCAGTTGTAAAGAATATTGATAATGAACAACCGAAAAAAATTCAATGTACAATTAATCTAAAGGATATTATACAGAAAACACCACGTCCGAGGTCAAGTGATCGTTTACAAATTTTCAATAAACCAAAACTGCTAAATCCAACACCTATAGAATTTGGCAAAACTTTATGTGTTAATGGTACAAAATATTTAGTGATTAAAAAATTAGGTACAGGTGGCAGTTCTCAAGTTTTTCTATGTTTTAATGTGAAAATGAAGACTCTACGTGCAATTAAGTGTGTATCGTTGAAGAATCCATCTGTTGCCCAAGATTTTATACAAGAAGTTAAGATTTTAGAACAGCTCCAAGGGTGTAATCGCATAATCAAGCTATTCGATTAGTAAGTGCACAGTAAAAGTTAATACTAAAGAGTCGAAGCGGTGAATGCACTAGTTCACGCCCGATTTTTTTTGCTTCCACATAATTTCAAAAAACTAATGCAGCATAAAAGAAGTAGAGCTGACTACAAATAATATGTTTATTCATTATATCAGAAAAACTAATTTCTGACTTCAACTTACTTGCTACTTCAGCAATTTGGCAAGGTTCAATAATTCCAAATTGATTTACATATTAGTGAAAAACTTTTTTTTGTCCGCCGGCGTGGACGGATCATAAGCTTCATCTGAATAGTCACTTTTTTTTAATTTACACAAATTAATTAATTTTTTTAATTTACACAAATAAATGTACGCTATCTTATAATGCATTTTTTCTGTGACAATTTAAAATGTCATATTTTATATTACGTACAGTATAACGATGCAAGCTTCAGTAAAATACTTATTTTATATACACGTATACAACTTGTTAGTTGGAGAAAATCAAGTTAAATTTCATTGAAAAATTATTATTAGTTTTCATTATGCCGAAAGGAAAGTATAAAAAATATTATGGAATGGACACTACTCATCCAGTACCACGATCAACACTTCATTGTTTTTATTTATTTTATTCTGAAATCCATTAAAGTGTACCGTTTCTTGAAAAAAGGAAAAATAATAAATTTATTAATTATTTCATATAAAATAAGAGAGTACAAAAGAAATTCACTTTTATAATTCATATTTTTTCGTGCTTTATCGACATAATTTTTCATAAAAATTCATAATTTTTCATAAAATTTCATAATTTTTCATAAAAATTCATAATTTTTCATAGAAATTCATAATTTTTCATAGAAATTCATAATTTTTCATAGAAAATAAGAGAGCCCAAAAAAAAATTCACTTTTATAATTCATATTTTTTCGTGCTTTATCGACATAATTTTTCATAAAAATTCATAATTTTTCATAGAAATTCATAATTTTTCATAGAAATTCATAATTTTTCATAGAAATTCATAATTTTTCATAGAAATTCATAATTTTTCATAGAAATTCATAATTTTTCATAGAAAATAAGAGTTTTTTTTTTCCACAGAATTTCAAAAAACTAATGCAGCATAAGACTGCGTCCTAAAAGGGAGTTCCTTAGTCTCTTTTCCTTCATTTTTTCTTGGAAAAAAATTAAGGGTTTTTAGGCCCCTTTATGTCAAGAAATCAATGAAATAAGACTCGTTTCTGACAGTTGTATTCTACAATATTTTTTTGCTTTACAACGTATTTACTGTGTAATAATAACAACTGTGACGTTAATTTTCAATTGTTCTTTCAGTGAGCGTAAACCCAACGAACAGATGCTTCAAATAGTTTTAGAGAATGGTAATGCTGACCTAGCAACAATTCTAAAAGATTTATCAAAAAGTACAACACATTTACCAAAATATAAATTAATGTATTATTGGATGGAAATTTTATATGCTGTAAAACAAATACATTCGCACGGTATTATACATGCTGATCTAAAACCAGCCAATTTCCTTCAGACTGAAGATGGTTTGAAATTAATTGATTTTGGTATATCAACATGTATTGAAGATGATGTTACAAGTGTTTATAAAGGTGTAGCTGAAGGTTCATTGAATTATATCAGTCCTGAAGCTTTAAATAATGAAGAATGTGATATTGCTTATAGTCCATCGAAGAAAAATGGTAAATATAAGGTAAGTCTTTGATTGATACAACTTATTGTTGTTTTAATTGAATAACAGAGATGGCATTTGATCTAAATAACTTGCGGCACGCCACTTTCTTAATTGAAGGAGGGATATTCTATAGAATACCTATATATGTGATTTTTTTGCATATCGCAAGTACTGCTACAGATGTATCTATTTAATTTGCCACTATTGTATGCGAGCTCTACTTTACATGCTAAATATTGTTTGTTGTTTGTTTTTTTTTTAGTTGAGCTACAAATCTGATGTATGGTCATTAGGTTGTATTTTATACGAATTAATTTATAAACGAACGCCCTATCAACATATTACAACTATGATGGCGAAAATTATTAAAATTTGTGATCCAGCTTATAAAATTTCTTATCCAGAAGCTAACTGGGCGCCAACGAAAATTATTGACACTATAAAAAAATGTCTACAGCATGACATGAAGTCACGGCCATCGATTGACGAATTAATTGCCGACTATGAAGATAACTTATGAACATTGCTTGGTCAATGATGGATCTTTTTCGGTTATTTATTTTATAAATTTTATTATTGTAATTATTATTATTATTATTTCTTAAATATACATATTGAATAATGACTTTCAGCCAGGATTGTTGGTTTTCACGACATTTTTGTGGTCATAACGTCTCCCTTCGTGTGCCTGTTCAGAAACTAAGCGAGATTGTGTGACGAAAATTAACTAAAAAGTTGAAGTTAATCTTTGATTGTCGGTTAATTAATAATGAACGCTCATGAAACTATGGTTTTGAATATTTTTGATATATATTTTCGAAAATAAAAAAAAACACCCAAGTTTACTGGGAAAAAGTAATATGCAGTTTGAGTGTAGATACGAGAACTAAACGCATTTTGGTGTTTTTTAAACATTAGTTACTCATTCTAGTAATCTCTTTGAAAAATTCTGCCTCTAAATCACTCCGTAAATTGCAGGTTAAACAACTTCTAATTAAATATTTCTATTTTATAGATTTCTTAGTTTATATCGTTTCAATATTCTAAATTTTTGAATACTGTAGAAAGATAGGAGATTTTGGAAATGTACTCAAAACGTAGCCGACGTCGGCTACGACTAGGGTTCGGAAAAGTACATGTAAAAAATACTTACTACATAAACTACGTCTACGCGTAGTTTTTGATGTAGTAAATGTAGTTTACGTATATTATGTAGTAAATACCATAGATAAGTAGTAAATACTGTCTAATATCAAATTTCTAATATATAATTGAACACAGAGCCTGCATTAGCAGCTCTGAAGCCCGGGGCAACATTTCGCTTGGGCTCTAAATAAAATGCAAACAACCATTAACTGCCTTATCTGTTAAATATTTATGTATAAAATGTATTTTATCAATACTTGCTGTTAAAGTCCTACTCACCCACCTCAACGGTAAAGTGTTTACTTTACCATCGAGTAACTTGATAGCAACTTCATAGCAACCAACAGCAACTAAACAAAAACAGTTGCTAGCTGTGGGCAATATCTTTAGAGCACTGATCTCAATAACTGGATAGCTGATCCCCTTATGGTGTAAAAACGAAAAAGTGACTAGTATTACAGCGCTCCAAATGAGAGGCGGGCGAACTAAATCAAGCGATTGTGCGTTGGCGAATATTTTAAAATTATTACCAATTATTACATCTATACCCAATTTGCTGGTTGAACGTGAATTTTTTAACGTCAAATGTGTCAAAAAAATTCCCCATGTATATGCCGTATATGTGGAAATATAGGTATTTTTAGGCCGTTAAGTTGCACACTTGACGTTTAAAATTCACGTTCAACGAGCAAAATTTCATATAGTAGCCGCATTTTACACGCGCATGCGCCGTTACATTTTCCTTAGTTCCTAGCTCGTCATTTGGTGGCGCAAATTTTCGCCAATTTCAATACATGGGATACTCTATCCATTTATTGAGATCAGTGCTTTAGAGTTAAGCAATGGAATTAGATGAAATTTATATGAACCATGCAGCACAATATTTTGAAAATTTTTACCCGTTATTGAGAACATTGTTTTTCACTTACTATTCATGAATGAAAGTCTATTTTGAAAAATGGCAGTCAAACCAAATGAAACAGAGAATGAAGATATCAAGCTTTAATATATTAATTCTTACTCTGAATTACAAAAAAAAACGATCCGCATAGTAAATATGTAGTAAATACGTAGTTGTTTTATGAATTTTCTACACGTAATAAATGAAAAAACTACGCGTATTTTATACCGTAAATTACGTCGACATTTACTATACTCCGTCCAAAAATTAAGTGTAAAATTTCAAATTACAAATGATAGGTTATGTGAAACTTAACAGTTGAAAAGTTCCTAACTGTTAAATGTTTACTTGAACCAAAATGTATATTATGTTTTGGCACTACTGTTGGAATAAAATCCTAGGCGTTTGTCTACATATTTTGCTACTGATTTTTCAATTTTAACTCTGAAATTTGATAAATTATATTTCTTTAGAGATTCTAAAATTCTTTTTAAATCGATTTTCAGTTTAATATAATAAAGGAGAATTTTAAATTTGGAGCTTTAATAGGGGGACTATTTTTTCGTTGCGGAGATTAGTCACATTGCCGTCATTTGAAATTTTATACTTAATTTTTGGACGGAGTATACTTCCGAACCCTGGCTACGACTCAAAAACTGTAGATGCAACATTTGACAACATTGCAAAACAACTGCAGTATAGTGATGTATAGGTCGCGCATTTTAGGATGGCGACACATCTGGATGCACAGTGAATTAACTGTTGACGTTTGTTTGAATTTTTTCAGTACCGTAATCATTAAAAATGTAAGTAGGGTAATTAAGTGGGTTCATTATTGAAAAAATATACATATATATGTATGGTTTTATTTATCTATTGTGTAACATTTTCTACGTTGAGCTTCTAAACTGCGAATCAGATTCTCCCGATAGTTGCCGATGTAATGTTCGGTCTGCGTCGGGATTCGCTACATTAAAACGCGCGACCAGTACTGGTTACCGATACCGGTTAGTTTGACATTTGTAATTTTCCATAACTCAAAAATGTTTATTTTAATATCAATAAATCATTTAAATTAATTGAAAATGATTACAATACGATAAGAGAAGATGATAAATCTTTTTAACGATTTGCAACGTTAATCTCCGATAATATTTTAAATCATGTGAAATTCTAACCTAAAAATCATACAAACGACAAAAGAACAGGAGAAGTGTTGGAATTCCACAATTTTGTTTTGTAAATATTTTGTTTAATACCAATGAAGAATAAGAATTTCATACGATTTCTACTCGGTTTCGTTCTATTAAGTTTAATTTTAATCATTGTCAAACAACACAGACCGGAAACGATACAGAGTTTTGTATCAAACACCCACCAACAATTCCAGAATTTCAAAGTATTTCTACTCTATTCAATAATTGTTTTCTTATTGATCAACGTTAATTATTTTAGGATAATTTACGAGACGCTGAAAGTAAGACGTTAATAGCCGATGAAAAGTATTTAACGCTATTGGGATTCACTGAGAATCCACGCTTGTATCCGGACGATGTGTGGAAGAATACATCATTGCCGGTTGTTGTGACATATGTAATGGATGGTCAGGAGGGTCAAGCGATCGGTTTCATCAATAATATAGCTAGAGTGTTGCCAAATAATACAATTCTAATTTATAATTTAGGTTTAGATGGTGATAATTTAAAAATTGTAATTTCCCAACAAATAATTCGTTTCCAAATTTGATTTCTATCAATTTCTGTTGCAGCTTCTCAATTATTGCAATAATAGTAGATGCCAAGTATTAGCTTATAGTCTATCCGAATACCCATCACATATTAATGATGAATCGGTGCACGCTTATCGACCAATTATAATACAAGATGCACTACATAGGACCGGTTCAATTTTATTTATGGAATGTAATTATCGATTCACCAAATTACATACAGCACACGAATTAATTTACGATTTATACGAGACGAAAGTGAAGAAAACTGGTATTTTAGCATGGCCTTTACAATTAGAGAAGCCCGTGTCGAGTTTAACACACAAGAAAATGTTTGAATACTTCCATACAGATACTGAGAATTTCCTATTTTTACATATGATCAGTTCCGATATTCTATTAATAATTAATACGAAAGATGTACATTATAATGTAATGTTACCATGGATCCAATGCACATTAACACAGGATTGTATTGTGCCGATTGGGGCACAATCTGCTGGTTGTCGTTTCGATAAAAAGCCACAATATCGCTATTCTGGTTGTCATCATTACGATATATCAGCATTGAATATTATATTAGGATTAAAATTTAAATTAGATGGTAATCAATACACATATAGTGATCAATATAAATTATTTGAGACTGTTAATTTAACCAAAGCGAATGCTTTGTTGAAAGAATTCGAACAGAATATAACAACAGAGGGTAGATTTTCAGGTTTTGATACAACGTGAATTATGTGTGATTTATTTATATATTTGTTTTTTTTTTATTTTGTTATTGAAAATTGATTCGTCAATTTTTGGACCAAATTTTTTGTGATATTTTTAATTTTAAGGAGAAATCTTGATCGTCGATTATTTAAAGTTGTGTAATTGCGTAACGATTGTAAGGCCTGCCACAAATTGCACCCAGCACACAGTATTTCATTGGCTCATCAACATGTGGGCTGTGTTCAATTTGCGAGGGGTGTGATTGTCTGGACATAGGAACTATCATTTTTTTTTTGAAGTTTAAAATACAAATAATTGATAAAGTCTGATAATAGCTTCCAGAAGAGCGGCTTGAGATTCTACGAGACACAGAAATCGGAGAAACTTCAAGCAAGATATTTTTTTTTTCAACATTTACTATCTTTGTTTTTGGTCAAGTAGGGCTGTTACGACTGCAATAGGTTAGAAAAAGACAGCACTATATTATATTGAACGTTACGTATTTAGTTGTTTCATGTGATATTAGTAAGACATATTTTATCTAAAATAACTAGTTTTGGTAGCAAAATATCTGATTTAATGTAGTGTGTTCTTTGTCTCACTTATTGAAATTGTAATGTGTCTACGTTACAACAAAGACAATAAATGTTTTCTGATGTTTGTCCTGTAAGATTGCAGAGTAAGATAAGTCTAACAATAAGTTAGAAAAAGAACGCACTATATTGTTTTGAATTTTAGTTATTCTTTTTCTTGAAATTAATTATGAATAGATAGAAAGGCACTTGTCTTTTCTTTGTCTTACTAATTGTATTCATAATGTTCCTGCTTTAACAACAAAGACAATAGATGCGTCTTTTTTGTTTATCTAGTAGAATTACGATTAAAAAATGCTCACAAATGCAATGCGAATTGAGCAAAGATCGTTGATTAATTAGTGCTTTATTAGACGAACAAATGCAGATATTTGCTGTCTTTGTTGTTAATAATGCAACATTTTGTTGAGTGTGGGTTAGAAAAAGAAGGCACTATATTGTATTGAATTTGATTTTTTTTTTTAAATTAATTCTGAATAGACAGAAAAGCACTTGTTTTCCCGAAGTCTAAATCAATACAGCTCCGATCATATATTATCTTTTTTCATCGGCGATGAAAAAAAAGGTCTGATCCGATAAAAAAAGATTTTATCTAATTACATACATGGTCGCTAGTAAGTATGGAAACAGCTTAATATTTTTAAAACGGTTTATCAAAACTTATTGAAATTTGGAATATGGATAGAAGTATTTAAATTCTATTATCTGAGATTTTTTCAAATTTTATATCTTCATTTGTTTTTGAGAAACAAGGCTAACTAGGCTTTTTTAAATAGCACGGGGGGTCAAATTTAACATTCCTGAAAAGAATATTTTTTTCTGAGTTCAGTGATGTGACACATGTCTACCTTAATTTGCAATAAAATCTAGAAAAAATGATTTATAAAAGAAATTTAAAATAATTTATAATAGAAATTTAAAAAAAAGTCTAACAAGTTGGCTTTGAAAAATGATGTCATTAAATGTTTATCACTTGCTTATTGGCTCAAAATTAATTTTGTATGTCAAAATTAGTTCCATAATGTGACGTTTAAGGGAAACTGAGCGCATAGACATTCTAATGGTGATTTTTCAAAGCCAACTTGCTTTAATTTTTTTTTAAATTTCTGTTATAAAATAGTTTAAATTTCTTTTATAAATAATTTTTTCTACGTTTTAATGCACATCAAGATAGACATGTGTCACATCACTGAACTCAGAAAAAAATAGTCTTTTCAGGGATGTCAGATTTGACCCCCCCGTGCTATTTGAAAAAAATCAAGTTAGCCCTGTTTCTCAAAAACAGATGAAGATATAAATTTTGGAAAAATTACAGAAAATAGAATTTAAATACTACTATCCATATTTCAAATTTCAACAAGATCTGATAAATCGTTTTAAAAACATCAAGCTGTTTCCATACTGTTACTAGCGACCCTGTATAACTACGTATAATCAGAGCTAAAAGTTGGCCAGATCTGATCTTTTTTTTCCCCCTGTGAATATCTGAATCTTCAATATAATGGACTAATTGTGAGTCTCAAAATGTTTAGCCGAATTTAAATCAATTTGGACGAGAAGTGGAAACTCGGTTACGACTCATATGGTCAGTTGTTGCATTGTAATCGCGCAGAAAATAATTTGATATAACAAGCTCCAATTTTAACATTTAGTGTCTTCTTTGACTCACTTATTGTAATCACAATATTTTTACTACAGTCATAACAAACGTAGAAATGTGTGTCTTTAATCAATATTTTATGTAATCAAAAGCCTTTTGGTGTCTTTGTTATTAATAATGGAGAAACATTAGGACTACTGTAAGTTAGAAAAAGAAGGCACATGAATTTAAAAAATTCTGAATAATTCGCACTGATGCCTAAAGAAATAGTGATTTTGATAATTAGTGTTAACTCAATGTGCCTACCATCAGAGTTTATATTGTAAAATAGTAGTATATACAGAGTAGGCGAGCCAACTAGCCATATATACACAGCAAATGGATAGAGTATGTCCACTGTTCTATACTCTTACAAGTAACTGATTGTTAGTAGTACTTTCCTTAAGAGAAATTTAGTAAAACTCTCACGTTCCATACAATATAATGTTGTCTTTGTTTTACTTATTGGAATTGTAATGCTCGATTATATAGTGAATTCATCGAGCAAAGAGTTACTAGATTTGATATATGTCTGGCTAGACAAAGTACGTAGTTACAGGATTGTAAACGGGGTTATGGACACAAACAAAACTATCACTATATTCAAAGGTAAGATAATAAAGAAGAAGGTATGCGAATCCTTCAATGCATGACGGGAAATGAGCCAAGTTGTAGCACCACCACGCGTGTGTCAGAAGAACTAGCATGTCAAGATAATACATAATAAGGTATTCCAATCCTGCAACGCATGATGGGAAATACGTCAAGCTTTAAAGACGTCCTCGTATTTCTGACACATTTATGGCGGCGCGACAGCTTGACAGCTTGGATTGGAATACCTTTTTCTTTTTATGTATTATCTTGGCGTTCTAGTACTTCTGACACACGCGTGGTGGCGCGACAGCTTGACCCATTTCCCGTCATGCATTGAAGGATTCGTATACCTTCTTCTATATTATCTTATTCAAGGGTACCAACCTAAATCTAGCAAACTTTTGATCGATGAATTTACTATACTTACGACAAAGATATTTTTCCACTTTAACTCTTCCCGTTTTGTCTATTAATTTTTAGTTCATATGTCCAGATATATAAGCAGCTTAATTAGCATAACATATCAGTGGCAGTATTATCAATTGATCAAAAGGTGATTTTTAATAATTTCACAACTATCACAGCCTTTATTATTTATATTATTTAATATTATTATTATTATTATTATAAAATTTCTCTATTATTATTATTATTATGGTTATTGTCATTTCTTTTTTGTGGATACACCCGGATGTAGATAACATTTGTTAAAGCCTCTATTTTCATAAGTAGACGTTTGAACAATACTTTTATGTATACTCGATAATTTTTGATTGACAATTTTCAATAATTCCTCAACGGGTAATTCATGAGCATGTTCACTAAAGACATCACAAATCGTTTGAATATACCATGTACCAGTTGTTGGGTCTCGATGCGATGCAAAACCTAGAATTATATTTCTTTAAAGTACAGTGGGGGATTTAGGCTTACGCGCCCTTGAGGTCTAATCTGAGGGGTCAATGTAAGCAAATAAATTCAGTTTTGAGCCTTGATAGACTTATTTTTGGTACAATTGAGCACGGGATCCTTATACTTGAAGAATCTTAAGAGCGTGACAATAGGGGCACTCTAGTATATTACAAAAAGGGCGGTATCTCAGAGAAGGCCTAGGGCGCCATACGACTTAAATCCGCCGCTGTTAAAGCGTTACAATAAAAGACAGTAGCATTATTACCTGGTAGTGTAGAGTACGCTATAAGCATATCTTTGTAAAGTTCCGGCTGTTTGACTAGTATTGGTTTAGCATCTTTTCGGATGAATGCTTCAGTTCCGCTGTAAATAAATTTTCAATTTTTATTCATGTTTATTGTTTGAATTGTGTGTTATTCAAATTACCGACAACATTGAAATATAAATATTTTCGGTTTATCAGCCATATAAGAACAATTATTGTTTGTAAATAATTTTAAAATATCATCAACAACAACCGGTTCATCATCACTACCAAAGATCTCTGTATAACCACCTAATGTCTCACGATTTGTACCATGACTCATTATTACAACAATAGCTATATCACTTGATTTTAATGTTGATTGTTTACTAAATTCTTTTAATCTCTTTTCCATTTGTTTTTTAGTTAAATTACGTTTTGATTTTACATTGAAACCAATCTGTTTGAATAATTCATTTAAATTGGACTCATCTAATTCGGCACCATCCCGATATTCACCGTTCTTAAATAATATATTATTGATTATTAAGACTTCACCACGATTATTTGAACTTGTCTTATAACATGGTACAGGATCTGATCGATTATCGTAAATTTGCCCGGTTATTTTCACCGAAATCCTCTTCGATGTTGATGGACTCAATTGTGGTGTACTTGATGTAAACTTTTCCACATTATTACGATTATTATTAATATTAGTATTGTTGAAAAAACTATGTTGTGAAGTACTGGGATGGCCAACGCTGCTGTACGCTTTTGTGCCACGTTTGTACGGACTTTCGTAATTTAAATTGATTTTCTTTGGAATTGTTGGCGGTGGTGGATTCAATAATTTTGCATCTTTTGCTGTTGTAGTTAAACGATCACTAAATAGTGAGGATATTTTTGGTATTTCTAGAAACATACGAATTTTAATTAATTACAAAATATGACTACTTAAATTTAGCACAATACCTTTATTGGTTAGAATTGATGTTTGACTAGCCGGATACGCAACCGTTACCGAATTTGATCGATGCGTTATCACAGTTTCCGTTGTTGTCCTAATAATAATCATCGATAATTGTTTTATTGTGGTCGGGTACGGGACTAATGTGATATAATCATGTAAAACACGTTTGCAATTTCGAGTTTGTTTTGTTTTGTGAAACAAAAAAACAACAGCTCAAGTGGCAATTGTTCTGATACTCGATCAATAATTTTGTTAATCACAAAAGGGAGAATATGAAAATAGTCACACGCCCGACTGGTGATTTACAGAAAGAAGGCCACAAATAGAATACAATCGCAATAATGTGGGGCATCAAGTGATAATCGTAAAAGGTTCAATTTTCGGAAAACACCAGTTGATCCTGATTGTGTCAGTGTTGACACGCGAGCACATTTTTGGTGACACGGATCTCCAAAGATATAAATTTTTTCAATACTTGATGTTAAAGTCCTACTTTATCGACTAAAAACCCGATGGTAATGTAGCACTTTACCCACCTCAATGTTGAAGTGTTTACTTTACCGTTGAGTAAACACTTTACCATTGAGCAACTTCATAGCAATATCATAGCAACCAATAATATAGACAAAAAACAATTGCTAGTTGTTTAGAGAAATCCAATAGCAATCAACAATTATTGACAACTGTATGAATAATGGATGTCATAACTTATTAGAAAATTAAAAAAATTAAATAAATTGAAAAAAGTTTTAAGGACAAATATTGAAAAAATCTTGTAATGCACATGGTGGTAAAGTCTCTTTATCTACTCGTGGATAAAGTATGACTTTACTACCTTGTATAGTAAATAACTATTCTATTTTCAATGGCATTAAACAAACAATTAATTAACAAAAATTATAAATATTTCTATTTTTTTAGTCTTTACTTTTGTGATGTGTGACACGCCACGAAAATTATGTTTCGATTTTTCAAAATTTTGACACACTGAGTTCAAAATATTCGCCACCACTGTTCTAAAACAAACTTAGCAACAATTCCCATAAATTTAAGTCAATTCTGTGGTGTTTCTATCATAATTATGGCTTAGATTTGAAATCGTAATTTGCGATCCAAAATATTGTCAAAAATGGGAAAAAACGATAAATCCTATTGTTGCCATTTGAATACATCACATTAGTCACGGACTCGTTTATTGACACGTTGACGCAATGATTGATCTTAGATTCCCTTTTTTTCCAGAATAAGTTGTTTCTAGAAAAAGCAACTTCGATAAAGCTCTTACTTCAAACAATTGTACAATAATCGTCCATAATGGTGATTATGTAGGGCATCAGGTGAGAATTAATTGAATAATTTCTCATAACAGGCTCAACAATAATTTATATCAGTTTTATTCGTTTATGTTCGACGGTCAAGCGAAACTATCAAATCATTCTAAAAAACCAATTTTGTAGCTTTTCCAGGAGAAAGTAGTTTTACCCTACGTAATTCTGATTACACTCTAAAATAGGGCTTTTTAGTCCTATCGTTTAAAATTCATGTTTTTAAGTGCATATACCACATTAGTCACGGACTGAAGTATTGACTTATTGACGCATTGATCGAGTCTTAGGTTTTTGTATAAAAATTGTAATAAAACAGAAGCAGCAAATTAGATTTTTAAACAAACAATTGCATATTAAACCTCCTCAATAGTATCAATAGTAATTATGTAGGGCATCAAGTAATACTTCCATTTACTTTGTAGAAAATTAATCAATCTTCCAAAGAAACAACTTTCTGAGTTCATTTCAGTTGCACTAATTAATTTCTGACGATTTATAGCTTGATGCTCTACATAAGAAACAAAAGACTCTTGCACGTGCATTTTCTATACCAACCAATAATGTATACTATGCAAATTTCTTTTTCGTAATTTATATTTTGCACAGTAAAATGAATAAGCCAACAAAACAAAAAAAAAACGAAATTACTGCGGAAAGCTGGGGTTAAGGCTGTTCTATCGCCCTACGGAAACAGTTTTTACAATTCTACTAAGCCAAATGAAATTATATTGATTTGATATTTTCAGGTGACATTCGTAATGCAAAAATACATTGAGTTACAGCGCCCGTTTGCAAAAAAGCCCATCAGCGGCTCTAAAAATTAAAAAAAAGGACATGGAATTTTTTTGTTTTACTTGTTTTTTAAATTTTGGCTCTGCTACTCAATAGACTGTGTTTTTTTATGTGGATCAGCGTTTCTTATAAATAAAAATTATGTAAATTAACACTAAAAAATTGTAAAAAAATTTTGCTTTTTTCCCGTGATTTTACAGAAATTTCTAAGTGAAACCTGATATATGAAGTGGGACTCCTAAACCAATAAACGTCTAGCGGATAATAAAGGGCACTCCTACCCATATTACCTATATTATAAAAAATGTCGTAGTATTGGTTCTAAACTAACAGTACAAAGTGCTGGACTTTTGTGTTTATGTTTTGAAGATTTATGACCTTTCCGGTTGTTAGTTTGAACCAATAACTTACACATTGGGGAAAGTAACTAGTTTAGAATAGTTTACAGTGCAACGCCCACAATAAAGCAGAATTTTTCTTGAGCGATAGAACGGCCTTAAGCAACAGGAAAAAAGGATTTTGCATAATCGACAATTTTTTAAAATATGTCGATTTGCGAAGGCCTTTTTCCGTAAATTTTAGAACTTTTTTGCGTATCTTTTTGATAATCACTCAGGACAGGATGCGGGATTACAGCTGGATTTGCATATAAATTAGCGAGATCGACGGATTGTCGTCGTTTACGTCAACGTGTTCATTGGTACTTACTCGTAATACTGATGGGTTACAATTTTTTGGATATCCTGTGATGAACTACGAATTTAATTAATTAATTAATTAATTTTAACAATAAAAAAACACTACCTTGATTTCTTTTTCTTTAAAAAATTATTCATAGCGCTCTCAATTAGCACAACAATGACACACTAAAGTTCTTTGTGGTTACAATGAATTTTCCAATAAAAAAAATCTGCTGATAAGATAACAATGCGCACAAACACGAGTTGATACAATTTTGATATTGAAAATAATAATTACGATCGAATATCTGATTTCGTAGATTTATACACGAATTTTTCTAAAAACCAGATTATCTTCTTTGTTTATTAAACAATGAGACTAGTCATCAATGAGGAATTCCAGTAGAACTATTCCGTATTCGCAGGAATTGGAATGGGATTTTTATATAATAACGAGGCAAAAAAAAACTAGATAAAAATTATTTTAAAAAAAATATTATTGCAGTCTTATATCGATTGTTTGAAATGTTTGATTTCACCGTCCTCCTCGTAAATGCCGGGATGCAAAAAACACGTTTTAAAAGCAATATTATGGAACACAGACGTTTGACGTGTTTTCGTCTCCGAGATACGTCTCGACAGACTCTTATCGACCATTTTCAACATATTCTCAACGTGTTTATTGTACGCATTCTCCATAAACACTTTACATACCAATTCCATGTACCAACAGCCACGTACCGGATCCCGATGTGCTTTATGACCGTCCACCGATGGATGACAGATAATCATGTCGGTGTAGAGACGTTCGTCTTCACCGGACACGATCGGACCTTTGGTGCATGCTGAATCGTATTGTGTACGTTGTTGTGTTGTTAAACTATCAACTAATTCGCCACTAAAACCAATTTTTCTTTTTAAATTAAAAAATCGATTAAAATTCGGGCGAACTAACCGACACACGTGAAAGAACATTATCTTCGGCTTATGTCTGAATGCGTGGCAGTTTTGATTGTTGAATTGTTCGACAAAGAAGTCTTCTTCAACGCCGATATTATCAATACCTAGGATGACGGTTTGGTTCTTGATCTTCTCACCATGACTCATTATAATAAAAATACAGATATCGTAGTCGATATCGAGGTGTCTAGATGCGAATTCTTTTGTAACATCTTTCATTTCCTACAATAAAAAAAGAACGATTGTTGAGAATCGAACCGTAACTACTATTAATCTATTAGGCGGCAACTAACGAAAGATTGCAAGTCCCGGTGCATCTCGACATCGAAGCCCATCCGTTCAAACAGTACTTTCAAGTTATCCTCATCGACTTCGGCGCCTTCTCTGCGTTCACACAGAAACGTGATGTTGTTGATGATGAGAACGCGCCCCCGGTGCTTTGAACGGGTACGATAACATTCCGATCTAGTTGATTCCTCTTCATCACACCATTCTGTGGAATATTTAACATCAACTCTCAACGGTTCTTCATCCATTACATTCTGATATAAGATCTCGTATTGATCATTGTCATTGTTATCATCAAAATCGTTGGCCGGTTTGAAGCATGATGTTTTATGGGGAATTCCTGGAACGATAACGATTAATAATCGATAATGATGTGATTCATCGCTGGCTACTTGTTGGTTTTTCTTCTAATTTATCCGCTAATTCGTGTAAATTCTGTCGTCGTAATATTTGAACAAACTCATCAAACCACGTGGGAACCGGTAATTTTAATAGTGCAAATAATATACAACGGTTGTAGTGCAATCGGTTGCCATCCTGAAAAATGGTTGATTAAGTTATGAAAAACAGAAAAATCTTTAAAAAAAAAGTCTTATCGCCTACATCTTTAATTTGTGTAACTACATGTTTCATTGATGAATCATAAAATGAGAATTCTTTAACGATTTGTTTTAGATCACATCGGCGCACTAATTCCGGGAAATACTTATAGATTAAATCTTCTTGATCTGATACCATTTTTTTTTTAGCTGTTATCACAATTAATTATTGGAGAATTAATAAAAACCACAGATCACTAAACTTAAACGATAAAAACAAAAACATCACGTTGACATTAGGCTAGGGGAAAGAGTATTATGAATTGGTCAGACTGCGCAAGTAAATTTGGAAATTTGAGGGAACAAAGCCGTCAACTTCTATTGGTCTTGATTAAAATAGTGGGGGTCGAGCGCAAAATTCAAATCCAGAAATTGAATAAGAGCCGTCCGCATGAGGTGTATATTATACAGCCCTGGCGGCTCTCCTGGGCACATAGAAGAAACGTTCGCCCCTCCCATCTGTAGCACTTGCATATGAGTTAGGAGATAAAGAGAATGTAGGTGGTGAAAGAATTAAAAATGCAACCGCCCACCCTTAGACCCTTGACCGAACAGGACGCTTTCGATTGTAACAAAAACTCGACAAATATCCCATATTTTAGAAATTGTCAACAACGACATGTTAGAGATTCGGTATCTTTGTCACACAGTATCAGAATTTCTGAAATTACATCCCCGATCAAACGCATCAGACAAAGAAGGGACTATTCACAAGATGCCATTATTCGTAAAATTGTAAGTATTTTCTTTGAAATAGAAAAACGGGAATAGTTTACAAATTTGGTTTTATGATAGGGTCAACAACAGTTATAGAAGCATTTAGAATCCTTACTTTATTTTTAAAGAATAAATACAAAGATGTATTTTTTCAATAAAAGTATTGTATATTTATTGTTCATTTTTTTTACCCCATCTGCACTCTGCTTTTTTTCACCACCTACATTCTCTTTATCTCCTTCTAACTCATATGCAAGTGCTACAGATGGGAGGGGCGAACGTTTCTCCTATGTGCCCAGGAGAGCCGCAAGTGCTGTATACAGGCTGAGTCATGTAACATGTAAAACTTGTAAGGTATACTCCGTCCAAAAATTAAGTATAAAATTTCAAATGACAGCAACGTAAACTAACCTTCGCAACGAAAAAATAGTCCCTCTACTAAAGCCCCAAAATTAAAATTCACCTTTATTGTATTAATCTGAAAATCGATTTAAACGGAATTTTAGAATCTCTAAAGAAATATAAATTATCGAATTTCAGAGTTAATATTGAAAAATCAGTAGCAAAATATGTTAACAAACGCTTAGGATTTTATTCCAACAGTAGTACCACAATATACAGTCGGACCCACTTAAATGCAAAACCCGCTTAAACGTTCCGCTCCTTCGTGTTCCATTATTTTTCCCTATAGACGCCATGTATTTTTGCCCACTTAATTGTAACCCGCTTAGGAGCAAAAACCGTATAATTGTACACCTAAGTCAGGGCCCCTTCAGTTAATATCATAGACGAAACTATTATAGACGTTCACTCGTAATGTAAAACCTTACCGCTCATATTTGGACCCCAAATCGACCTGCTTTGGACCCCAACCGCAAGATTGAATGAGAGCGCCACTGTAAATGTTACGGCTAATTTAAATGAATTTCTTAGATTAGCCATAGCGAATCGGTTATTACGTATGTGTTGTATGGAAGACGTATAGTAGAATATCTACAACTCATTTTGCGACTCGAATCAATTATCCTCGGCTATTTATTTAAAACGATAAAAAATATTTAAACGTAAAAAGTCACGTTTCTATTTCATATTCTACACCACCGACATCTGTACAAAAATTTAGAAACCAAAAATCGTGCCACATTTATTCCCATAAGAGTAACTCTCTAGTAGTTCTTTACTCTATGGTTAAATGGACAGCCTTGGCTAAGATCACGTGATGTTTATATGTGAGGGAATTTAGATGGCGCTAGCAAACCATAATAGTTCACAGTTGGGACTAAAGGAGCGCTGATATAAAGCCGCGCAACAAATTCAAATTGCGCTCTTATAATTGGTCCTCAATGTCTCGCAAAATCAGCAAAATTGGTTGTTGTTTTATTGTTCGTTACTGATTCTTGTTTCGATTATTGTCTGTTTATATACGTTCTATTTTTAATAATATTAGTTATTTCTTCGTTATTTAATACATCTTAGTTTCAAGTGTTTAATTAATTTTGATAAATTTGACAAAAGTTGGCCCATCTTGGTATAATATGAATAATAATTAATTAATTAATTATTAATATGGCAAATAAACAGTAAGTATTTTATTTGTTATCATAACAAATAATAGTATTAATGATCTTTAACGAATTTATATTTTAGGCCGATGTATATTATGAGGGGAACGTGGAACATCTGATTACGTCTTACATTATTTACCACAAAATCCCACAAAGTAAGTGAACGGCAAGTAATTGACCGCTGCTTATTTATAAACGAGAAAACAGTGTAATGATATTATTGAGATTTTATCTGAAGACCATTGATCGTTTGTTTAAAGTTTTTAGACATTGTTGTTTAATTTAAATACTGATTGTTGGACTATCAATGCCTTTATTTTCTATTCGTAACATGTTTCAGACATGTAGTATCACCGTCCATCATCAAATACATTTTGTATTGATAGTCCAAAAATCAGTATTTAAGATCATTGATGTTTTAAGAGAGTACGTGAGTAAGTGCTCAAACACTAACGACAAATCAGATTTTCTTCAAGTAATATCTTTCTAAATACTTTTCACAATTAAATAATTGTTAGACTAAACAATTTATTAATTAATCGTTGTTGTTTTAGACGTGGAATGTTGATTGAAGCCCTTGGTGCGGAAAACTTAAGATCTGTCTATCTTCAAAGAAATTAGTTGGTTCGGTTGGTCATGGAATAACACTTGTATAAAAATTAATACCCACCAAATTGAAGGATATGAGGCTTCGGGAAAACCTTGCTGTTACTCTTGGCGAAAAAATTGATTTCACGCGGTTTGACTATATTTCGCACTTTGGTACAGTCGAAAAGTGCATTGTTGAGGCTGTTGGTTGTATCGGTATCCCATGGTACTGCAAGTGTTTCACCCGCGAAATGAAAGTTCGAGCAAGCTCTAGGAGGATTCATTGATACATTGTTTTCATTTTAATCGTTTTTGTTTTAATTGTTTTTGATTGTTTTTTATTATTATTATTTTTCTATTTTATTGTTATTAACATCGCCATCATTATTGTATGAACTATTTTTGTTAACTACTATCATTGTTAAACATTTTTTTTGCATTTCCCTCGATGTGAAGGGAACAATTTTGTTTACTTCACTGTGTCACATGTTTGTGGCTGAAATGAAGTTATTTTGCCTCATAGATGTTCAGTGCGATTTTGGCTATATTGTTTATCATATTTATTAGGATAATCATTAGTTTTTTTATTTGAAGTTTCCATCATAAATATACATTTCCAGATTTTCTTTAAATCTGTACAACTTCTTTGTTATTGTTAGTAGGTTGTTTATAAAATTCAAGATGGTTCGTTGTCCGTCTTGAGATGCGTTAAATTGATAATAATACAACCCATCTATATTTATTTGAAACACAAACGCACAAACTTTTTGTTGTACTTTGTATGAA
This sequence comes from Epicauta chinensis, assembly GCA_021725515.1. Classification (NCBI taxonomy): domain Eukaryota; kingdom Metazoa; phylum Arthropoda; class Insecta; order Coleoptera; family Meloidae; genus Epicauta; species Epicauta chinensis. Next base: position 176,198 of record JAEDXX010000130.1, read on the forward strand.
AGTGAATTTATATAATTCAATCATTTATTGCTTATCATTATTTTTCTGTTAATTTATTATGTATATACTATGTATATTTATTTATGTCAATATACTTCGTTAGAAATAAAATTTATTAATTTAAAATTCCATTTGAAATAATAATTTTTAAATTTGAATTTCCCGGTAACTTTATCTTTGCCTCGAACCTATTTAATCTCGGACTCAAACTAACTTTATTACAGCGTTCTGTCGTTGTTTTGTTGTTGTTTATAGCGCCATCTAAATTCCCTCGCATATCATTATTGACACAATTTTTTCTTAGAAGTGATGACCCCCTGCCTAAGTCATCTAAAAATACCCATATAAATGCAATTTGTTTGCAAAAAAAAACTTTTTTTACTGCTTACGTTTACAAAGTAATTGTTTATTAAAAGATACATTCTTAACGATGAAATCTCGAGACAAAAGTCAGCAAATTTTCTTTAAATTCACATTAAACAGTTAACGTTCGAGGTTATAAGGTGTTTTTATAATCGCATATAAATAATTGTATTATTATTATTCTAATTGTTGTTATTTTCATTATTATTAGTGCTAGTTGCCATTATTTTTTTATTATTTTTTTTTGAAGAGGTAAACGTTGCATTATTCTATTATACGAAAATAATAGGAGTACAATTTATCAACTTAATTTCTTTACAGAAATGTCTAACTCAAATAATAAAAAGAGTGCTTTAAACATTCGTCAAAAAATTGAAATTTTGAATGCCGTCAAAAATAAAACAAGCAGAAAAGAATTGTGTAGAATTTATAACTGCAGTAACTATACTATAACGAGAATTATAAAAAATGAAGAAAAAATCAGAAATTTGGAACAACTAAACGGTAATTTGAATAGAAAACGATTAAGAATGGGACGACATAACGAAGTAAATAAAGCGGTCTCTACGTGGTTTCATCAAATGAGGTGCCAAAATGCTATTATAAGTGGACCTATGATTTGCGAAAAAGCCAAAAAATTTGCACAGATGTTGAATGTTGACGATTTTGAACCCACAAATGGTTGGCTTCATAGGTGGAAAACGAATGAAAACGTCGTTTTCCGTAAATTACACGGAGAAAGAAAAGATGCTGATGATAGTAGTGCGTATGAATGGACAGTAAACAGTCTACCCAATTTAATTAAAAATTATGCTAACTTTACTTTTCCTTACTAATATGGATGGATCAGACAAACAATTATTTACCATTGGACAGTTCAAGAAACCCCGTTGTTTCCGAGGAAATGAAACACCCATTCCTTATTATTCTCAAAGAAAATCCTGGATGACTAGTGACTTGTGGTCAGGGTTCGGAAAAGTACATGTAAAAAATATTTACTACATAAACTACGTTTACGCGTAATTTTTGATGTAGTAAATGTAGTTTACGTAGATTGTGTAGTAAATACTGTCTAATACAAAATTTCTCATATATAATTGAACACAGAGACTGCTTTAGCAGCTCTGAAGCATGGGGCAACATTTCGCTTGGACTCTAAATAAAATGCAAACAACCAATAACTGCCTTATCTGTTAAATATTTATGTATAAAATGTATTTTTTCAACACTTGCTGTTGAAGACTTACTTTATCGACTAAAGATCTGATGGTAAAGTAGCACTTTACCTACCTCAATGGTAAAGTGTTTACTTTACCCACCTCAACGGTAAAGCGTTTAGTTTTCCGTTGAGTAAACACTTTACCATCGAGCAACTTGATAGCAACTCCATAGCAACCAACAGCAAATAAACAAAAACAATTGCTAGTTGTGGGCAATATCTTTAGTGTTACGCAATGGAATTAGATGAAATTTATATGAACCATGCAGCACAATATTTTCAAAATCTGGATGTATCCGTTTTTGAAAATTTTTACCGGTTGTTGAGAACATTGAAGAAATGTTTCACTGCAAACTATTTCCTGTTTTTCACTTATTATTCATGAATGAAAGTCTATTTTGAAAAATGATAGTCAAGTCAAATGAAACAGAGAATGAAGATATCAAGCTTTAATATATTAACTCTTACTCGAATTACAAAAAAAAACGATCCGCGTAGTAAATATGTAGTAAATACGTAGTTTTTTATGAATTTTCTACACGTAGTAAATGAAAAAACTACGCGTATTTTATACCGTAAATTACGTCGACATTTACTACTTCCGAACCCTGCTTGTGGTGTAAAATCCTAAAAGAATTTGATGAACGACTGAACTTTGGAAACAGAAAAATAATTTTATTTGTTGACAATGCTGCCTGCCATAAAACAGAAGGCGCTAATTTGAATAATATTAAAATTCACTTTTTACCACCAAATACAACTTCTATCAGTCAGCCTCTTGATCAAGGAATAATTAGATGCTTTAAGGTGTATTATCGAAACTGTTTGATACGAAAACAATTATTAGCTTTCGAAAGTGGACAAACTTTGAAAGATTTTTCTAAATCTCTTAACATTTTTGAAGCTCTAAAAATAATTAAAAGGTCCTGGTCGTTGGTTTCATCAAATACTATAAAAAACTGTTTCAGAAAGGCCCTATGTTGATGAAATTGATGAAAATTTACATGATTCAATAAGTTTAGGAATATCTGAAGAAGAATTCGAAGATTATGTTGAGTGCGATAAACATTTAGAATGCTTTGGTAGTCTCTCTGATGAACAAATTATAACAGAAGTATACCCTGATGCCATTGATGATGCTGAACAAAATGATGAATTAAATGAATTTAAAAATGAAACGGTTATCCTACCTACTCGTTCACAGCCATTAAAGACATTAGGATGTATTTTGAAAGTCATAATTTCGCAACGGATCCCATTGAAGAAACCGAGAACAAAATGTTATCACAAAATAAAATTTTCATTCAAAAGAAAATTTCTGATTTTTTAAAAAAGTATTAATATTAAATTACATTGTTTTTCGTTAATCTGTATACTATTGATTTTTTTATGTTTGTTTCTCTTTATTTTTTCTTTTAATAATATACATAGTTTTAAATGTGCATATGTAGTATCTTGATCCACGCGAACCTCGTTTAATTGCAAAATTATTGCATCTAAGTGGGTGCCCGCATAAATGCAAAATTGTTGCATTTAAGCGGGCCCCGCATAAATGAGAAACTCTGATAAATGCAACGAAAACTCGTGTCCCGTCAAGTTGCATTTAAGCGGGTCCGACTGTATGTGTAAGTGGTAGAACTGAGGAGGCAGTTTGTACACTTTTAGACGCTTTGGCCACATATAAAGTGGATCAAGAGTATATCCGATTGTACCATCAGGTGTTTAGCAAAAATCTTGACAAAAACTGAAGAAATTCAAAGATACATTTACAACAGTAAAGACATAAGACAACCAGTCTACCTCGTTTTTGGTAGCTTCTCTAGTAACTGGAGGAAAGTTTATGATGATTTAAAAGAGTTTCCAACTTTTGCTCAATCTTGGCAGAACATAAATGATGTTTTGATCAAGAAAAATCTGATGAATTTGGCAAACGTGGGCAAAATACAAACTCAAAAATCTAGGTTTGATGAGATCATTGCTAACCTAGCAATACAAATTTATGTTGTTGACATGTTAAAACTGTTGGATATTCAACCGGAAGGTACCTTAGGTATTGGTTTAGGAGAATTTGTTTGTGGATATTTTGAAGATTGCTTAACGTTAGAGGAGACCATTACTAGTGTCTACGAATTCGTGACAATGATCTCTTACGATGCTACTGTTGATGATTTAGCTTCCTATTTTGTTGGTCTAATGGAAAAAGAGGTAAGTTGCACGTATAGCGAAATTTTTGCCTATTACCTGGACGATTTCCTTATAGTTGGAACAATTACCGAACCATATTAATATTGCACAGATACATCAGGAAGGCGTAATCCTAAGCGGCAAGAGGGAAAGTTTAGAGCAATTTGTTAATAATTTAGAAAATCAAGGTGTTACAGTTAAAAAACTCAATTGTTTCGGTCTAAATTTCCAAAATAATATTCCTAGTAAAATAGAATTAGTAAAAAGTCTATCCCAACTATTGACAAAACCAAAATTCCGCCCTCCAAGATGGTTATCAACGAGTGACAAAAAACTAGCTTCAGCTGAATTCTTCTGGGAGTCAATTAGTGAACCATTTGTACTGCCACAATTTTTGCCCAATTATTTTACAAATCCAATAATTTTTGAAATTGGTACTGGACAATTGTTTGCAAGTTCGAATAAAGCCACTATTAGTAACTTTGAAGATATACATTTGAAAAATGGTGCTTTCTTATTGCTCGAAAATTTAGGGAAGTTGTACATTTCAGGTTGTTGTATGGATCTAGCACAGATCTATCCGAAAGTCGAATATCCAGTCAGCAGATCAACACCAAACATCTCATCATTCGTAAAATGGGACCATTCAATCGTATGGCCTAAAAAAGATTTTGAACCAAAGAGGTCCTCCAGCAGAGACGAGATGCGGGCATCAGTTGATATAAGCTTGGATGATTACACTTATATAACTGGTTATAATATAGATAGTAACGAAACACTTTTATTGTATTCCTTTGTCTTCTAATTCCATCAAAATTTTAGGCAGAAACTTATTCCCGGCAACTGGCTATCTGTACCTAGTCTAGAAATTGTTGGCGGCAAGAATGAGAGATGATTTCAGAAATATGAAAGTAGTATTTAGGGATTGTCACTTTTTGAGGGCCACCGCTATTCCTAAAGGTCATAAATTAGAAATTAATGTAACTCAAAAGTCGGCGTATGGGAAATTTGAGGTAAGTTGCGTGCAATGTTAAATAAAACCAGAATAAAAGACACGAAGAACTTTTAGGTTTTGGAGAAAGATACTCTTATGGTGTCTGCTAAAGTAATGTTAATAGACAAAACTGAGGACCATCAACTCGACATTTTGCCCGATATCTCATCGAATGAGCATTCAATTACGATGTCAGTTAAAGACGTTTACAAAGAGTTCCGTTTGCGGGGCTACAATTACACGTAATTTCCTGAATAAAATATTTGCCATTTTACAGGGGAGATTTTCGCAATCTTATGGAATGCTCTACTGATGCGCGCTTCGGCAAGATTCGTTGGATTGACAATTGGGTCACTTTCATGGACAACATGCTTCAGATGAGCATTCTACAGACGGATACACGTGGTCTGTACGTTCCAATTATTATTAAGCAGCTCTCGATCGATGGTCATGAACATATGCGCCATGTCCAAATGAGCGGTGAAGAGCAACATTTGCCTGCATATCTGTACAAAGCAAGCAATATTATTAAGTGAACTACTTTATCGTGATGATACTGTGGTAATTTAGAATATCATTTTGTTTGGCAGATCCGGAGGTATAGAAATACGCGGATGGTCGGCCAAAAGGATTAGTCGTAAGCGAGACCTGGCAGAACCAGTTTTGGAGAAGTACCAGTTCGTACCACTGGAAGCAGAACTAGACATATACAATGCCGTTCGGGTTAATATTCAGTTAGCATTAGAGAACGTACCAGTTTTAAGAGTGAAAACCTTAGAAGTAATTGATGAAGCTTCCAATCCGATTTCGCAATTATTGGCGCCAATTATCTTTGAGGCATTATCTGATCTACCATTGATCCAAGCCCATGTGTCCGTTTTTCCCCAAGCAACAGTTAGATTTGCCTAACATTACAGTGGAGGAACGCAGTTTAAGTGAAGAAAATGAATGCTACTTAATCGTTGGTACAGAGTTGACAAAACGACAAATGGTACTTGATCAAGCCATCAAAGCACTTTTGGATCGTGGTTATTTGATAAGTCGTGAATCCATGGATTTCAAGGCTTCCGAATTTTACCATCCTTACCTGAATATTTTAACAATTTATAAATATTCTGGGGAGACATTGGTGTTGTGTCAAAAATTCATTAGCGATCAATATTGAGGATTCGGACACGTTTACATAGCTGCCTAAACTCAAAGAAGCTTAGAGAAAAACTGAGGATGCTCTGATTTATTCACAGAATAATCAACAGAGTGGTATTTTAGGTTTGATAAATTGTATTCGCAAGGAGCCGACTAGCCAGATTACATATGCTGTGTTCATTAACGACTCGAAAGCACCTCAATTCAATCAAAACGATAAATTTTACAAGCAACAATTGGAAAAACTGCTTGGCATTAATGTTTACCAAAATGGAAAATGGGGTACTTATAGACATTTGAAAATTGCCCAACTAAACGAGATCGAATGCGAACATTGTATCGGTAATACTTTAGTCAAAGGTGACCTAACCAGTCTGAGATGGATCCAAGGACCGCTCAAGTTTAATACTGAGCTGAAGCCTGGAAATACGCTGGTTCATGTAAGAGAAGTTAAAACTTTTTATGGTAACTCTCAAAATTTGTTTGCCATAGGTCTACTATTCCTCACTCAACTTTATAGATATTATGAGAGCATCTGGTAGGATATATGCTGAGGGTGCAGCGAGATACGTTGAGGAGTTCTCACAAGGTCGAGAATTCGTTGGACGGGATTCTAAGTAAGTAATCTTGATTAATTGGAACACTCGCTATGATTTGATTTTTGGCCTACAGTGGACGAAGAGTAATGGGTATAACTGCTCGCTCATCATTATCCAATCTATTGGCAACGGATTCAAGATGGATGTGGCCTGTACCTGATCACTGGCGTATGGAAGAAGCTGCTGCAGTACCTGTAGTTTATGGTATACTGTTATACGCGTTCTTCATGGTAATGTATAAAATAACAAAACTACATTACTTAATAAGAAGTTTTTACAGAGATCATCACTGAGGCCCGGAAGTAGTGTCTTGATTCATTCTGGTAGTGGAGGTGTTGGACAGGCCGCAATTAATTTATTTTTATATTACGGTTGTAAAGTTTTGACAACGGTGGGTACTCAGGAAAAACGTGAATTTTAAGAAACATTTCCCAAAATTAACCGGTGGGTTAAATAACTTCCCCCCTCAAACATTACTACCTCAACGTATATGTTTTGTTTATAGATAATGTGATTGGAAATTCACATGACACAAGTTTCGAGGAAATGGTCTATCGTGAAACTCACGGACGGGGAGTTGATTATATTTTGAATTCATTGGCTGAAAAGAAATTGATAGCTTCAGTACGTTGTTTGGCTAACGGCGAACATTTCTTGGAGATTGGTAAATTCGATCAGGAAAGTGATCACTCTTTAGAATTGTTATTATTGGAAAAATGCGCCACTTACAGTGGTGTCATGTTGGATCATCTAGACGATACGGTGGGTTTAATAGAACTAGGTCAACTTCTTCAAGAAAGCATTGCAAATGGTTCCGTACAACCTTTGACAAGAACAGTTTTCGAAAAGGAAGAACTGGAGAAGGCTTTCTTATATATGACATCCGGTAAACATATGGGAAAAGTTATGATCAAAATACGCGATGAAGAAGAACAAAAGGTTGTTGAACCATTACCTACAACAATGCAAGGAGTGCCGAGGTGTGTGACAATTGAATTTCTCATTTTATGCACAGCATAGCTCTACTAACGATAAGCGTTTTGTTAGATATCGGTGTGATCCAGATAAAACTGCTGTAATTTTGGGAGGCTTAGGCGGGTGTAGTTTAGAACTAGCCGATTGATTGGTACTTCGTGGGGCCAGAAAATTGGTACTCAAGAATGGGTATTAAAACTGGCTATCAAGCCTTCCGAGTAAGGCAAGTCTTACTTTTAAAGTCACAATACAAAATTATTCATCTGATTTTTATAGAATTTGGGAATCCTACGGCGTCAAAGTAGAAATTTCGAAAGCCGATATAACGACTAAATCAGTATGTCAAGAACTGATTAGTGAAGCAACACAATTAGGTGCTATTGAATCAATTTTCAATTTAGCCGTAGTATTGAAAGATGCAATTTTGGAGAACCAAACCGAAGAGAGTTTCAAAATATCATTTGCTCCCGAATTACGCAATTTTGTTGTCTTCCCTTCAGTGTCGTGTGGACGAGGTAATGGTGGTCAAACAAATTACGGAATGTCAAACAGTGTCATGGAACGGATCTGTGAGAAACGTAAAGCTGACGGTTATCCAGCATTGGCAATCGAATGGGGTGCTATTGGTGATGTCGGTATAGTTGCTGAGATGCAAGATGAAGATAAAGTTTTGGAAATTGGTGGTACTCTGCAGCAACGTATTGCCAGTTGCTTAGAAGTCCTGGATACCTTCTTAAGTCAAGATGATCCAGTTGTATCCAGTATTGTTGTGGCTATTAAGAAAAGTGATGGTGGTGTTGGTGAGACGGTTGTAGAATCGGTTGCAGCAATTGTGGGCATCTCAGATGTTAAAACGGTTAGTCAGCATGCAACTTTAGCTGAATTAGGCATGGATTCAATGAATGGAGTGGAAATAAAGCAGACTTTGGAACGAGAATTTCAAATTATTCTAAGTCCACACGAAATAAAGAGCATGACATTTTCTAAATTGTATGAAATCCAAGATACATCGTCGGATGTTAATCAAGTCAAAACTACTATCGTTAATAATTCCACACAAACTTTACAAATGCTCATTCCACAAATACTTGACGAACTTGTTAGAAAATCTGAATTACTCGAGCTTCAAACTATATCTAATCAAAATCAAGCCAATTCATCGAAGATTCTGCTATTGCCAGGTATTTAGGGTACCGCTAAAACATTTTTACCGCTTAGCAAAAACTTACAACGTCGTGCAATCGCTGCTCAATACTCTATGGTGGATTCTATAGGAACTATCCAGGAAATGGCTGAAGATCTATTGCCGGTAAATAATAATAAACTTCTAATCAAAACACATGCCTTATTGCTATTTCTTTTGAAAGAAAATTTTGGAAACTTTAAAAGAAATCAAATCTTTCCATATTGTTGCGTATCCTTTTGGTACTGCTGTAGGTATTGAAATTGCTCGATTATTGGAAGCCAAAGGCTGTCATGTGTAATTTAATCTGCGTGGATGGTTCAAGTTTTTGTTTCGATGGTACCTATTTAAAAATCTCAAAATTCTAGGAAGCTATTGCAAAATGTAACTCATATAATGAGCGTCTTGATATTATGGAACAACTTGTTCCAGCAGAGTTACCCTTCCCACCAAGCAACAAACGGAAGATGCTCTTATCATTTTATAAAAGAATAGTAGCTGTACGCAACTATAAGCCATTAACTAAGTTGAAGAAAACAAATATCACATTATTTAAGCCAACTATGATGATTCCACATAACTTAAATGATGATTATGGATTGTCGACGTACGTACAGTTAATGTTAAAGTATTCAATGGCAACCATTATACGATGTTAGAAGAAATTGGCAGAAGCCATCGATTTATGGGCTTATGATACTAATTGTAAGTAATTGTGAAAAAGATAAATGTACAATTTGTAAATTGTGACATTAAAATTAAAGTACTGAACATTAGTACATGTTTTGATGCCTTTTACCTTGCTTAAATACGTTTATGTGCATTAAAGTTAAGTGTGTTTAGATTTAACACATTAACGAAATATATGATTTTTTAACACGTATAAGACGTATTAATTTTATGCACTAAAGGTGTTGAAACTACACGTTGTAGTCCTCTTTGTCGAAGACAACAATTTATTTCAACAAAATAACATACAACGATTGATCTTTTCAGACCAGTTGCTTGAATACCGATGATAGTTCGGCTTGAGTCGACGGTGATGGGCTGAAGGTATATTTGGGTGTTGTGGTCAGTAATACTAAATTCTCGAGTTCCATTTACACTTTTATTTACAAAGTTCTATGTTACAAAGCGGATGTAGACGCGATAGATGTTGCCCAAACACTGTGCCTCCGGCTCGGTATCGTCTTCCTTTTATGTGTTCAGAGCATCATCGTAGATGATGCTGTGTTGTTGCACCCCGCGGCTGGCCTTCTCCACAATTTCCGACCATCCAAATCGCTTAGTGCGAGAGGCCCTCGACTACGACGAGGAGGATCGGTGGCGAGTGAAGAGGCCAAAAATGGCCCTCTGCCAGGACCACTAGGTACCACTACTCATTTATCACTTGAGATAATGCTGAATATGTTCACAGATAGACGTCATCGTCCTCGCGGCTTCACGCTCCAGTGAAGTCGTGCAGTTCCGATAAGGGAAATAAGAGTCACTGACTCGCACCCTGGAACTATGAGAGGTTTTAGTCGGTATGCCACATAATGTGGAGACTCCGACACTACCTGGTCGTCAAAGGAGACGCCAGGTGCCTTTAAAAGGTTTCCTCTCATACACAAAAACAAAAACCCGCGGCTGTTTGTCCCGCTGGGATGGTATCGCCAAAGTACTCCCCCTCCAGTGACAACGTTGGATGTGTTTGTCGTATTTGTGGAGGAAGATGTGTATAGGTTGATGTGGTGGTTGCTGGCTGCGTTGATGGTCTAGGGTTGTCCCATCTCTGCCGTTAATATCAATTACGAATGTCTTACTCAGTTTTTTTATTACTTTGTAAGGTCCATCGTAGGGTCTTTGGAGTGATTTTGCCATTACTTCTCTACGGAGGAAAACATGACTGCATTCATTAAGCTGTCCAGGGACAAATGTTTTCGTCGTTCCATGTCTTCTTGGCGTTATTACGACGTGTCGTCGAATTTTATATCGCAGGTTTTCCATGAAGGTATCTGTTGGCACGGTCGTTGCTTCTGAGGGAATGAACAGTTCACCTGGTAAGCTGAGTTGTGGTCCATAAACCAGTTCTGCTGAGGTCGTTTTTAAATCTGCTTTTAATTCCTAACAAGATCAACGGAAGGCAATCAACCCAGTTTTCTGTGTTGTGGCATTTAATTGCAGTTTTAGTTGGCGATGTTGCCGTTCGATCATGCCGTTTGCTTGCGAGTGATATGGAGTTGTACGAATATGCTTTGTTCCCGAGAATTTTGTTAGTTCTCCGAACAATCTTGACTCAAATTGCCGTCCCAAGTCTGTCGTAATTATTTCTGGAATCCCTGTTAAAGAAATTGTAAATCGCACCCTCGGTTGCTTAGGTTATTGTTTTGTTTAGTTTAATATTAGATAGAATATTTAGAATGTTATAGAATTTTTGATTGAGTTGTGTATTCCATTTGATCTTGTCTACATAATAAATTAATTATCACGCTTATAACTACATAACTAACAGGTTATGGGCCCAGAGCATTAAAATTAATGAATGTAGATATTTTTGAAGTATAAAAAATATACATAATACTATATAAACGGAGAGAATATCATCGTTATTTGTTTGACCGCAAATTTAAAATTGTGAGTTGACTAAGAAGCAAATATCGTTATTTGTTTGACCACAAATTGAAAATTGTGAGTTGCTTAAGAAACAAATAATGGGTGATATAGGGAACTTAATTAATATTGGAAAATTTAATGGAGCAAATTTTCCACAGTGGAAGTTCCAAATTAACTGTGCTTTAAAAGCAAAAGGTTTATATAATATAGTATATGGAATTGAAAATAAACCAGAAAGTAGTGATACAAACAATGAATTGATTGATAAATGGAATAAAAATGATGCTTTGGCAATGTGCGTTTTGACTTCTGCCTTAGAATTATCGCAAATTTCGCTTGTTGAAAATTGTATGTCATCAAAACAAATAATAGAAAAACTGATATCAATTTATGAGTTAAATACCGAATCAAATAAAATGATGGTTCATGAACAATTTTATAATTATAAAATGAATATTAATGATTCTATGGCACAGCATATATCCAAAGTTGAGAATTTATCTCGAAAAATCACAGAATGTGGAGATACTATTAGTGAAGCTGCCATAATCACGAAAATTTTAAATTCGTTGCCATCAAAGTACGGTTCATTTAGACAAGCATGGTTATCAGTAGAAGAAAAGAAACAAACAATAAATAATTTGACAATTAGATTATTAGATGAGGAAAGAAATTTAGATAGTCAAGTTGAGAATGAAACAGCATTAAATACTACTGGTATGAAGACGAATTCTAAGAAGAAGTATAAAGTAATTAAGTGTTACAATTGCAATAAAAAGGGACATATTGCCAAGTTTTGTCGTCAACCCTATAAGAATACTAGTGGTTTAAAGAAAAATGTTCATCAAGGTAATGCCTTCCACACTGAAGAAAATGTTCCAAAAGAAATTGGAAATTTACAGTGGATAATGGATAGCGGTGCTTCAAAGCATATGTGTCCTGATAGAAATTCTTTTTCCACATTGAAAATAATTGATCATTTAAGTGTAAGGCTGGGCAATGATGAAAAACTTCCAGTTGAAGGAATTGGTACAATATTAATTAGTAAATGGATTAATGGTGAATGGGTTGATGGTAGAATGGAAGATGTTTGGTTTGTACCTGGTTTAAAAAGAAGCTTGTTTTCAGAAGGTGTTATAACAAAGAAAGGATTTACAGTCATAAAAAATAATGAAAAAGCTGAAGTTTTTGAGAATAATATGTTAGTTGCAACTGCTGTACGTGATGAAAACAATTTATATAAAATGTTGTTTCGTGTAATTAAACAAGATATTTGTGAAGCAAATGTAACTGCAACAGGATCTCTTAAACAGTGGCATGAAAGACTTGGTCATCTAAATATAAAATCTTTAAAGGAATTATTTTCAAAGAATCTTATTGATGGTGTTAAATTAACAGATACTGAAGATTTTTTTTGTGAAGGTTGTGTTTATGGGAAACAACATCGATTATCATTTTCATCAGTTAAGAAACTTGAAACAAAACCTGGAGAATTAATCTATTGTGATGTTTGTGGTCCAATGAGTGAAGAATCTTTGGGTGGATCAAGATATTTTGTATTGTTTAAAGATGGTTTTAGTGGATATAGAGAAGTTAGATTTATTAAACATAAAAGTGATGTATATGATTGTTTTGTAAATTTTCTTCAAATGTGTAAAAATAAATTTGGATACGGTATACAACGTTTAAGAGTGGATAATGGTACAGAATTCATTAACAAGAAGATGAATGAGCTGTTATTCAAAAATGGAATCATATTAGAAACTACTGGTATATATACACCACAACAAAATGGTCGTTGTGAACGAGATAACAGAACAATTGTAGAAAGTGCAAGAGCAATGATATATACCAAAGATCTACCATTATTTTTATGGGCTGAAGCTGTAAATACTGCGGTTTATTTGTTGAATAGAACTCCATCTACACAAACAGTTAGTTCAACGCCTTATGAAAAATGGACTGGTAAGAAACCTAATTTGGAGCATGTAAAAGTTTTTGGCTGTGAAGCATACCTACATATACCTGATGTTTTAAGAAAGAAATTTGATAAAAAGGGTGAGAAAACAATTTTGGTTGGTTATGATGGAAACTCGACCAATTATAGACTTTATCATCCACATACGAGAAAAATTAAAGTATCAAGACATGTTATTTTTAATGAAAGTAATTCAGTAACGATTCATAGACAAAATATTGCACAAATCAATGTTGAAAGAAATAAAAGTGAAGATGAAGTTGAAATCGATTATATGAAAAATATTAAACATATGGAAGATAATGAAGAAAATGTTGAAGAAATTACAGAAAATATTAATCATAATGAAGAAAATGTTGAAGAAATTACAGAAAATATTAATCATGCTGATAATCAGAATTATAATAATTATAATTTAAGACCAAGACATAAGTTAAAATTACCACCACGTATTAATGATAATTTTGAAATAGAATTAAATCTGGCAGAAGTAAATATACCATTAACGTATGAAGAAGCTATAACATCTCCTGATAAACTCAAATGGAAAGCAGCTATTGATGAATTAAAAGCTTTAGAAGCAAATAAAACGTGGGAGGTTACAAAATTACCAGAAAATAAGACGATGTCATTTATAGAGAAGAGATTTTGTGTTTTTAATGCAATCGATAACGTTCAATTACTAGAAGAACGATCAAAATGTCTATTTAAAACGTACAGTTCAGATACTGATGCGCGATCTTGGAGTAATTCACAACAGGATTATCGCCAACATATTCTTGAATTAATAAGTCAAGATTATATTGAACCAAAATGTTGGAGGAAATATGTATCAGTTCCAGAACTTTTCAACATTTTAGTAAAAGAGAAAAATATCAAAATTGTCGAATTAGAGAAGGTAATCAATGGTTTGAAACGACCGGGAGGAGTTAGAGTGCCTGAAAAACAAGATTCTAGCAAAACTGTTGGGAAAACGATCAAACATTTCAAGAAAACTGGTGCGCAAGTTATGGGAACTTTACAAATACCAAGTTCAATCGGCGATTGTCGCGAAGAACAACAATATCGTACGAGAACAGCTGGAAGAACGGCAGAACCTCCACAAATAACAATAAATGCAACCATTGAACATAGTCAGAGAGTATCAACTTCGGATAATGTGATTAATGCCGAATGTAATTCACTACTGGCCAGAGCTGTAAGAGAGCTTGAAACAATCAAAAGTATAGTTATAAAAGAGGATGAGATTATAAAAAAAGAAGTAGATATTGAGATCGTAAGGATTAGTACCATTTCTAATGAAATGGACAGGGATAGAACATTATTCGAACTGTCGTTAAATGAACATGAAGATTTGAGGTCACTTAAACAACGTTTAATTGATTTGAAGAATTTACCATTACAAGTGAGAACTTTAAAGAATAAATTGGAAGCTTTTCAAAAGAATCAACGTTATTTACAACATCAGTTAAAGTTTAAAGAATCACGTAAATCTATCGATCTATCAAAAAGGAATCGAAATCTTTTAGAAGAAAGTAAGAAGTTAGAAAAAGAACTTGAAAATCTCGTATTTAAAGAACAAGAAAGCAATTGTATGCGGATTGAATTGAATTGCTTGAGAGATTGTTTAGACGATTTCTGTCATTTACAATGTGATTATGATGATGGCATAATTTTTATGAAGGATTTAACTTGAGAAATAATTTAGGGATATCTGCAACCGAGTGAGCAATTCGTGGGAGTGTTAAAGAAATTGTAAATCGCACCCTCGGTTGCTTAGGTTATTGTTTTGTTTAGTTGAATATTAGATAGAATATTTAGAATGTTATAGAATTTTTTGATTGAGTTGTGTATTCCATTTGATCTTGTCTACATAATAAATTAATTATCACGCTTATAACTACATAACTAACAATCCCGAATCTGGATATCCATGTATACAACAGGGCATGAGTCACTGTTTCCACTGTGGTGTCTTTCAAAGGAACGACTTCCGGCCAGCGTGTATACCTATCGATGCACGTCAAACAGTATTGGAACCCTTGCGACATTGGGAGTGGCCCTACCAAATCGATATGTACGTGTCTGAAACGTTGTGTGGATTCGGCGAAATTTCCAATCGGTGTCTTGGTGTGTTTGTTGATTTTGGATTGTTGACAGTCTAAACATTGTTTTGCCCAGTTTCTGTAGTCTTTGTCGATGTTAGGCCAAACGAACCGTTCTTTAACCAGTTTCGTGGTGGCATTAACACCTGGGTGTGACAAGTTGTGTAACGCGTTGAAAATTGTTCTTCTGAATTCAGGCGTTAGATATGGGTGGATTCTGTTGATGTCTTCTTCTGGGAAATACACTTTCTTCAGTTGTAAATCGGTTTTGGATTTCATCAACGCTAACAACTCTGTGTCGTTCTCTTGTGCCTCTGATTGTTGTTTATGGTTGTACAAACTGACAGCTGTATTCGTTGACGCTACCACTCTTGATAGTGCATCGGCTGGTATGTTTGTGTTGCCAGGAACGTGTCTAATGTCTGTGGTGAATTGTCCGATTAGGTCTAGGTATCGAAACTGTCTAGGGGATGCTTTTTCTGCTTTTTTGTAGGAAACTGTATGTCAGTGGTTTGTGATCTGTGTATATTGTAAAGTGTCGTCCTTCCAGGAAATGTCAAAATCGTTTGACGGCGGAGTAAGCTGCTAGAAGTTCCCGATCGTAAGCGTTATATTTCGTTTGCGTTTTCGTCAGTTTTTGGGTAAAAAAACTTAGGGGTTGCCAAGCGTCGTTGTTTCTTTGTTGTAGCACTGCTCCAATAACGACGTCTGATGCATCTACCATAACCGAAATAGTTGCGTTTGTTGCTGGATGACTTAATAGAGCTGCGTTGGCTAAAGATGTTTTCGCCTCGTCGAACGCCCTTCTGCTTCTGGTGTCCAGTTAATCTGTTGGTTGTCTTTGGTCGGTGGGTTTCCAAGCAGCTGCGTTAGTGGTTTTATATAAACCCAAACAAAGGCGATTTAAGGTCAAAAAATAAGTATTAGCGAACATAAATTGAATATTATTGGAATAAATCTACAATTATATAATTCCTTCTATTGATCAATAATTATTGTAATATAGGTATAAAACTTGAACAGTCCCAAACCTTTTTATATAAACTCTAAAGAAAATCAATGAAACAACATGACAAATAATAATAATAAAAGTAACAAAAACAAATTATAAATCTCTATAGAAATTGACAAATTTCTTTAAAATGAATGGCAATGGTAATTCTTTGATTTTCTCTTTCATATAATCAGTATAGGGACTTTTATAAACTTTTAAACAATCATTTTGTATTATTAATTTCTCATCAATCTCTTCATCAGTATAATGAGAATTTAAACGACGTACTTTCGATTTACCATTAATTATTGTTGAATCACAATCATCATCACTAGTATCACTCTCATGTTTTTCCAATTGGGGATTTAACCAAACTTCACCATTCTTTACATCATTATTATCATCATCATCATCATTATCATCATTATTATTGTTATTATCACGATCAGATGATGTTCTTTTAATACCACAATCACTACTACTATTATTATTACTATTAATATCATTACTATTAGGATGATTTTGATCGTTTTCTTCAGAACTATCCATTTTTGTATAAATTATAGTATTCGAACTCGTTGATGGTGTTGAATTATCATTTGTTTGTGATTCTGTTGTATTATTATATGTTTTTAATATATCAACAAATACACCACGCATCTGTCTTATTTGTACATTAAATTCATCATCACTATCATCATCAGCTGTTGTACCATATACACGAATCTGTCTAGGTCCTGATTCTTGTTGATCATATTCTACTTGTAATTTATCTTGTTCATTATTACTATCATCATCATTATTTGTTTCATTATTTGATTCATTACCAGATGTTTCATTATCATTATCATTATTTAATGATGAACGTGGTAGTGATCTACCTGAGATTAGAAAAATAAAATCATCAATGATACCATCACGATTTAACATTGTTGTACGTGTTGTACCATTACGTGGACGTTTAACAGTTGTATCTCTGTTAAAATAATTTCAATTAAAAACCAATTTAATTAATTAGAGAGAGAAAGAGAAAAAAGCAACAACCTTCGATTAATTCGTTTCTTTTTTGATGTTGTTGTACGTGTTGTCGAACTATTTGTTTTTGTTATTTTTGGATGTTCCTTATCGATTGTTTTCCTGATTAAATTCCTTATACAAGCACGACATAATTCTTGTAATGATAATGGTTGAATTTCCACTGCAACGTCATCATGAATTTAGTATTTTTATTTGATAAGAAAACTGGATGAGGTGGAAAATCCCAATTTTCATGATTTTTGGTAAACAAGTAGAGGAGAGTATTCTAAAGATCACGTATCATTTGTATTTGTGTCTCTTTTCAAATTTAAGGAAGTCAATGAGACTTAAGGTTCACCTTGTAAAATTCGTTTATTCAAAACATTTCCAAAACGGCTCAATATTCTGCAATAGGGTAACAATTGAGTATTTTGAACTTTAATTAGAGCTACAGTATTTCTCACAATTTTTCGCTTTATGATCGTTATATAAAGAACATAATTTTCTTTAAACATACAGCAAATTGCTGTATATGAATTAGCAAGGGCGCAACACTTACTAAAACTTGAAGATCTCATGTTTGATTTCTAAAAATATATTTAACATGCAAATCGTCCTTTATGACAAATATTTGGAGGATCAGCAAATACGAAACAAAAAAAATACACTCGATACACGAAATATAAAAAAAAACTTCCTTTCACTTCTTAATGTTTATATGTATGAAAGTTACACTTGGAAAGGCAGGTCAATGATCTAACAAGGAAACTATTCGAGGTGTGCGACTCCGATTTTTTTGCACTTTTGATATGTTGTTCTCCATCGAAAAATAAGTGATGCATATTTTTTTAGCGGCCCTTATTTCGTTTTAAGGGGTGAAAAGGGCCCTCAAAGATTCGTCAAAATCAGGGTCGTTATGTAGTACCAGTACCAAACCAATTTTACGTTATTCCTGATATCAAATAATAAAAATACACACTTTCAGATACCACCCACCCTTGTTATAAGTGGGTAAACCATCCCTTGAAAAACTTTAATCCTCCATAAAAAATTATTGCATTATCCGATTCTAATAAAAATAACCTCATTTGTTAGAGACAAATAATTTAATAAAATCTCCCGCTTATAATCAGTCATTGTCATCAAAATCTAAAAATAATTTTTTCATCCCTTAAAACTATTTTTTTCAAAAAATCCAAATACAGGTAAACTTTATTTTTCTATGCTCTAATAACCGGCGTTTCTCTTATTAAAATCTGATAATTTAATAATTTTTTATGGAGAATCAAAATCTTTCAAGGGGTGCTTTACCATCTTATAACAGGGGTAGATGGCATCTAAAAGTGTGTATCTTCATTATTTGATATCAAGAATAAAATAAAATTGGTTTGGTATAGTTCTTATATACAAAACTATATAACTACCCGGATTTTGACGAATCTTTGAGGGTCCATTTCATGCTTTAAAATGGCTTAAGGGCCGCTATGAAATAATATGAGTTACTTATTTTTCGATGGACAACAACATATCAAAAGCGCAAAAAAATCGAAGTCGGACACCTCGAATGGTTTCGTTATGAAAAAGATTCGACTTTTTTCTTTTAGGTATATAAATATGTTTTGACTTTCCATAGCAACTCCTATGTGCAATTCATCAAATAACTAATGGAAAACCGTTAAATTTCATTATTTAATTTACTACTTTTTAATTAAAACATGTAATTTCGCTTCATTAAAAAATATTGAGCCGTTTTGGAGGTTTTACAGGGTAAAGTTTGACTCCCCGTTTCTGCCTTAAAAAAGAACACGTCTCCTTTAGAACAGTTTCTTTTACCTTGTACCACAAAAAATCATAGAGATCGGAAGCTTCCACTTCGGTTTTTTTTTTGTAATTAAGAAATTCCTTACATAAATGAACTTCGTCAGTAGTACCCCGTGGTGGTACAATAAGACTTGCAAATGATACCGGTAGTAATGAACGTATATTCCAATTTGTTTCTGATATACGTTCCATTTCAACTAAACGTTCATTAAATGGTACAATTAAAATACCACCGATCTTTACAAGACTACGTATAAATTCAAGATATTCATCTGGACATGCAGCACCACAATAAACACGATCGTAGAGGTAATGATCGTTTGAGATGCATAAACAATTTCCTGTTTATTTCAATAGAATTTAATGAATAAATTTTATTGTTTTTTTCGAGTAAAAAAAAACAACCCAAGGTGGAGATTGTCGGTTTTATAATCTTTTGCATTTTAAAACGATGTTATGCGTTAAAAATAAATAATAATACAAGTAAAATGGAAATTTATAACATGGTTATACAGTGTCGGCATTTTGTTATAGAATACCGTTAAAATTTCCATATAAAAGTTGACTTTTGTATTTGGTAGTCTTTTGTAATGCCGTTGAACACTGTGACATATCGATAGTCAGAGTCGGCCCGAAAACACAGCGAAACAGACAGACAGAGGCGACACTTTTTAGTGCGTCTTATGTTGAACTTTATGTGCAGCATTTTGTTAATACTGCTCTACCCTTAATTTAAAAAAAAATAAATGATAGAATAGTCTTAACTTTGATGAAGTTTGATTGGGGTGCTATTTTAGAACTCGTTGGAACTGCTACTAAATACAGAAGATTTGATTCAGTTCGGAAAATGTTATTTCTAGAGAAGTTATTTATTGGTTTAATTAAAGTGGAACAGTTTCAAATTCATGGATAAACAATTGAACAATTCCATGTCAGATTTCCAAACCAAAGTCGACAACCCTGCAATTGAATTCTGTCTAGGACGTGGAGCTTACCAAATTCACCCTTGGAAGTTTTCCCCAACCCTTTCCTAACCCTTTCATCAACCATTTATTTAAGTAACAGTATTTTCTTTTAAAAAATACATTTTCTTAATACTAACAGTTGAAAGTTGACTTTACTTTACTAATATCTTAATGGTAAAGTGACACTTTTCTTCACTATTGACTTTTAGTTTCTATTAGGGGTACTAAAAATGATGTTCAACAAGTTTTTTTGTGGGACAAAATCGACGCAATTCTTTTTTTTCTCAATACCACACATTTTTAGCAATTCAAAAATACACAGATTAAATTTTGGAATATAAGAAAAAAACAAACAAAAAAATTGAGAATTAAAATGCCTCTATCTTCAATTAAATTATATATTAATTATTCCCAGTGATTCAATTTAAATTAATTTCGGTTAATTTGAATTTAAATTTCGATTAAAAACAATTGCGTCTATTATACCACAGATCGTCTAAAACCCCAACTTTACACGGCAACTGTCTCGGTCTGACTGTGCTGTTCGGGGTCAAAAAAAAAATAACAATAATAACAATGGCCTTCTCGAATTGTCGAGAATGTCAAAAATGTAAACAAATGTTTCTATTTTTATATATAATAAAATTCTAGATTCAATATATACAGAATGTCTCGTAAGTAATGAACCACCTTGCAAAGTCTGATATGAAATTAAATCCTGATTCGAAATGTCTTTTATAATTTACTATTAATTAAATTCAATAACCATTCAGGTGCGTGCTGTAGCAGAGAAAAAATTGAAAACACAAGCGCGTAAGGTAATCCATTTCTTACGAGACAGCCTGTATATATAAATAATATATTAAAAAATTAAATTAAATCAAAGGTCGTTAGTATTAAAAAATTGTTGTACTTTACACGGTGGGAAGTGTCTTTTCACACTCGGCCTTCGCCTCGTGATCCAAACTATCCGCTCTTGTGAAAAGTGTCACTTTCCCACCTTGTAAAGTAAATAACTATTTAACTATTTTCCACTTTTCTTTGTTACTGTGACGATTAGATTATTCGCATAAATACGTTCTTCAACAGAACCGAACAAAAGACACTTACTTAACACCCTTTTCTAGATTGGTTCGTTCTTGTTCAGTTGTGTTCCAGTATTTGAAGTGTCAATATTTCTTCGAAAAATTGTGATATTGTTAATTAATGATTAATTGCGTCTAGCATTAGTGTAAGTATCAGTGCCTTTAGTATAAAAACAGACATTCAATGCTGAACAGCTCTAGGATCCCATAAGAACTGTAAGTTTTCAAATAATTATGTTCTACTGTTACGCAATTTTCAACTGGGACCAAACCGCAACGATGCCTCATACGAAAAGATCGATTTTTCAAAATGTACACTTTTTAATGGGACACCAGACATTTTTTTTTACTTTTCTTCTACTTACTTTCTAAAATTCGACAAAGAATTATCGAGATTATTTTGGAAATTTAGTTAAAACTTAGTTTTTCGGGCGCAGAAAATAAGATCTCCTGAATCGTCAGAAAAGCTTGGGCCGACCCTGTCGATAGTGTAATATATACCTATATTTCTACCTTTGCCATTTGTTTAAATATGGGTAATAATTGTGTACAACTAATCCTCAAACTCAACACTTTCGTTACAATAAACAAAACTCTAGCCAACAGGCTGGAATAGTGTCACCTTTTCATCTTTAAAGTACTTACTTAAAATACACATTGCGTTTTCTGTGGAACCAGGCAACTGATACTAAGTGTACAAATATGAAACCGGTAATTTATAATTAAAAAAAACACGTTTATTTTGCGAAAATGGTTACAAATTTAATCTTCAAAGTAATTTCCCTCGCTAGCTACACATCTTTCCCATCTTTCAGGCAATTTATGGATTCCTCGCCAAAAAAATTGTTCGTTTTTTGAGGCTATCCATTCATCGAGCCATTTTTGCACTTCCTCGTAAGAATTGAAGTGCGAATCGTTGAGTGCGTGTCCCAACGATGAAAACAAATAGTAATCGGATGGCGCCAGGTCTGGTGAGTACGGCGGGTGGGGCAGGGGCTCCCAGTTGTACGATTCTACCAAGTTTTTATTGACCGATGCTCGATGTGGCGATGCGTTGTCATCTTGGAATAAAATTTTGTCATGGCGAAGTTGAAATTCGGGCCTCTTCTGACGTATAGCACGGTTCAAAGCGATCAATTGTTGATGGTAGCGTGCACCAGTTACTGTTTCACCTGGTTTTAGTAGATCATACCAAATAACACCACGCTGATCCCAGAAAATACACAGCATTGTCTTTCGACCGAAGCGATCTGGTCTTGGCGTTGATTTGGGCCGTTGGCCGGGGCTCAAATATGATTTTTTTCGTTTGGGATTGTTGAAATAAATCCACTTTTCATCGCCAGTGATGATTCGATGAAGAAAACCTTTTCTTTTTTGCCTGGCGAGCAGCAATTCACAAGTGGTTTTTCGGTTTTCTTGCTGCCTGTCGGTCAGTTCATGTGGCACCCATCTACCGACCTTTAAAATCTTTCCCATGGCCTTCAAACGCAAGGAAACGGTTTGTTGTGTCACATTTAGTTGTTCAGCGAGCTGTTGTTGCGTTTGACCATCATCTTCGTCCAATAAAGCTTGCAATTCGGTGTCTTCGAACTTTCTCAGTGGTCTTCCACGTTCTTCGTTTCTCACATCAAAATCACCACTTTTAAATTTATTGAACCACTCATTGCACTGTGTACGACCAAGAGCATGCTCGCCGTAAGCTTCGACAAGCATTCGATGCGATTCAGAAGCGTTTTTCTTCAAATGGAAACAGAAAATCAATGCTTCCCGCAAATGAGAGCTTTCAGGCACGAAATTCGACATTTTTCGAGCGGAACAAAATTTGTTGTTGTATGAAACTTGACAAATTGTGAACTGAATATTGTTGACAGATAACAGAATGAACAATTAAGACAATTGGTACGGTTCGGAAGCTCATACATATACGGCTATCGACCGCTAGATCTCATTACCGGTTTCATATTTGTACACCTAGTATGACTTTTTTAACCAATCGGCGATCTCAGGAGGTCTTTAATGATAAACTTAAAATGGAATTCAAACAAAGTTTCTTGTAATTGAAGTTTAATGCAAGCATTACGTAGTTGACTTTTTTGTGGTGCTACGATGTTTTTGAAGCTCTGGGTCTATTACAACAATTATTTGATCAAACAGTTTCATCTTCAAGAAAATTCGTGGACCTAATTGGAACCGACCGGAGGCCACAATAAAGCCAACAGCTACCTGGAGTGGCGTACTTTTAGGGGAGGCATATTTAACGAATTTCATACTTGACTTTACGTGTAGTCTTGGCAGTAAAAAAGAAGCACTACACCAGCCTTGAAAAATAAGTTTGCTTAGAGCACCAAGAAAGCTTTCTGCAGCCTTGGATTTAATATTATTTTTAACAGCATGTTTACAGAATTCATGACCTAAACGAATCACCAATCCGACAATTCCCACCTCGTTTACATTTATAAAGAAAACAAAAATTTACCTTGTATGAATTTTGGTTCACAAAAATCATACTCATCCATAGCGCCTGAATTCAATTTAAACTCCTCCAATTTCTTTTGAGCATAACTGACAACATCTCCATGTAATTCAATACCATGATTGATACCGTGATGGCCCAATATAAGACCAACCATGGTATTCAAATAGCCAGTTCCACTGCCTAAATTTAAAAAACTCAAACCAGCCTTCAATTGTAATCCCTCCATAACTTCACTATAAATACATGGTGCTGATATATGGAAATTGTTCGCCTTCCATGCCACATCCCTATACGGATTCAATTCCGGATCCGGTAATGTATAATTACCACGATCCACTGCACGGAATACACGTTCAATTAGTGCCGTTTTGATATAATCAGCTTCGACGAGATTATCAATTAATTCATCGTTACTTACACCAGCACTCACTCCGGCACCCATTTTCCTTCTCTCTAATATAGACAAACAAAAAATTTGTTAAATCTTATTATAAATTATATAATAGAATACCTTACAATAATCTATTTACGGTGCAATTGGCAATACAACAGAAAATAAAAACTAAATTACGCCGAATTTGACATACGGTACTCAGTTATTTTAGAGACAGTTGTTACAGTTGCTACAATTACATACGTGACTTTATAACAAGACAATTCTAGATATTTAACACCCTATCACAATTACGAAGACATTCTTATTGAATGTACGCATCAAGGACTTTTAACACTAAAAAGTCGCTTAATTATAAACAAGTGATTAAAAGAATGGAATTTAATGAATTTTTTAAAAAACAATAATTAAACGCAGAATACCGACCTTATCATAACAACAACAAATGTCAGATATGGATTAAGACAAAAAAAAACAAACACGTAAACTAGGGATTTTCATAGTTACGTTGACAGTCCTGCCAGCTAAAAACAAGTCATAATCGCATTGTTGCCACGTACTCACTAATTTGCTTAATATATCTGATTTATTTATGAATTTATTACATAACACCCGTATTAGCAAGTGTTTATTTTATTGTTGTAATTATTGCCGCAATTTTACTCAGATTTTGCGATCTTTAGCAACATTATAGATTTTTTAATTGGAAATATGGCAACATGCAACAGTGAAAATAA
Source organism: Epicauta chinensis (assembly GCA_021725515.1). NCBI lineage: Eukaryota > Metazoa > Arthropoda > Insecta > Coleoptera > Meloidae > Epicauta > Epicauta chinensis. Next base: position 201,028 of record JAEDXX010000130.1, read on the forward strand.
CAAATAATAAAGCGCCAAATTCAAATATAATCAATTCGATCAAAATATACTTTATTTAAATGCAGAGTTTAGAAATCAAATTCTGATAAATTGACAACAATTTACGTTCGGTTAGCAGTAAAATTGGAAAAATATTTCTTTTTCACTAAAAGTTGGCTATAATTTGTAGGTAATAATAATCACCACCAGTATGACCAACAATTATTTAAACTATATTTAAAAACTTAATTTTACGCTAATTTAATATTACAATATTACACGTCTACCAATTCTCAAAGTTGAAAGAATAGTTCTTCTTCTTTTTCTTCTCAGCCGGTTGTGCTTCTATATCGCTCGACCTGCAGTTGCATTATTTCAATTTTGTATTTATTTCTAATAAAATCGTACATACGCTTTAGTAACTTCAGGATCAATGTATTTCCCAACACCACTTTTGAATACTTTCAATGTTTTCTGCGCCTCTAATTTCCTCCTTTTCGCATCTTCTTCCTCTTGTAATTTCTTCAATTCCTCTTCACGATCTTTGGCCAACTATCAATAAATTTGCAGATAATTAAGAATTATTGATTAAGATAAAGAAAGGTAAAAATACCTCCTCATCGGCTTCTTCAAATGGATTTACAAAAACTTGTGCATTCACTAGTGTTATATCATAAATCGGTCGGTCTTTATTATCGACTTCGATCTTTTCCATCTCGTTCAAAGTCTCCATACCGCCAACTAATCGTCCAAAAATCGTATGTTTATTATTTAAATGTTTACACGATCTGTACGTAATAAAACTGTAAACAAAATTTATTATAATTACTCAAAGAAATAATTTTATTAATAATTACAATTGCGAGCCGTTTGTATTTTTACCAGAATTCGCCATCGATAGAACTCCACGTCCCGTATGTGTTAGATTTGGTCGGAATTCATCGGCGAATTTTTTACCCCAAATCGATTCACCACCGATACCAGTTCCAGTAGGATCACCACCTTGAATCTTAGAATAAAAATTAATAAAAAACCACCAAATAATTCGCTGTTAATTACCATAAAATTCCGAATGGATCGATGGAATTTTGTGCCGTTATAATAACCGTTCTGGCAGTGTGTTATGAAATTCTCGCAAGCTTTCGGCGTTTCATTACAATACAATTCTAAATTAAGTGGTCCTAAATTTGTGATCAACCGTACGTAACCCTTCTTTTTGACACGTTCATATCGCACCTCATCATCGGGTTTAATAGCAGTTTCATGTACCAATCTTGGTACCATTACGGTAGATGTAAACGCAGCAGCTACAGCACCGGTTGAGTAATGTGCCGCATTGAATTTATCAGCTTTTTGTTTCGTTTCAATTTTATTAATTTCAATTGTTGATTCTTTATAGTCGCGTTCTAATTCTTCTAAAGTGTATTTCGTTTCAGGATTGACATTCTTCAGACGCGCTTGTGGATCGGCTCTCTCATTCAATTCCTCTTCCGTTTCCACACGTAAACTATTCTTGACATGATGGAAATTCGATATATTAAACTTCGATAAATCCAATGGATTCTGTAATATTATTATATCTTTCCTTTCGAACGGTTTATCCGTTATTAGATCTTTCCAATTGCGTGTCTTGATATTTAATTGTTCAACAGCTTCATTCAAATACACATTTCCAGTTGTTGCAATTGCAACAATATGTGAACTATTTGATAACGGTTTGAATAATACAGGACATTCGATTTCACCATTACTATTACGATAGAAATTCAATTGGATCATCTGTTTGAAGTCCAACGGTTTACCAGTTACCGGATTGATTTTGAACTTTTTCATAAACGGTATCAAGGCTTCTAGATCAAAGATATTACCGTCACGATCACAATACGGTATCTGCCATGGTTGTAACGATAAACAACAGTGATCGAATGGTAGACGACGAAAATCGGCCTCTTCTTTCGACACGAAACCCGGCTGCTTACCGCCGTACAGAGTCGTCCATTCTGTATACGTTAAATACCTGAAATTTTTCGATAATTAGTTTATAATGTAAATTTCGTAGAAATTAATTACATTTTATCCTTTTGATGCTGTCGTTTCCCCATTTTTGCAAAATTTCGAACAAAACACAAAGATTGAGGTTAACGTCAATACAACAAACTACCAATACAAAAAAAACTAATTTCCCTAAATTAATGAAAATTTTTTGATCGTTTTCGACAATTTTCGCACTTTTTCTAATATAAAAGTCGATTAATTCGGCAAATTTGTGTAGTATTTTCGTTTTTTCACTTTGATTTAACGGTATCGTTCAATATTTTAGCGATTTAGTGATAAACATTTTGTGTTTGTGTAGTGGTAGTGTTATTTTAATCTTCAATTACGCAATATTTTATACTTGTTTTTTTCCCGAATTGTAAACAAATTTTGAGGTAGATTTCAAGTGATGGTTGCTAAATTTGGTTTAATTTCACAAAAATCGATTTGAATGTAAACACGAATTGTTAGGTTAATTGAAATGTCAATACAACTGTCGCCAATAAAGCAAAGAAAAGTTCCCCTAGATTAATGTGAATAATCTGCATTGTTTGTTTGAATTTATCTATTCGAATTTGAATACAATATAATTTATTTGAAAGTATTGCTAATTGTTCAAATTTCGGCAAGTTTCTTTTGATTTTAGTTATTCTATCGAGCGTCGATGGTTATTTTAAAGTTTTTGTTCCTGGAACTTTTCGCGTTTGTGTGTTGGTAGTGTTATTTTTACTATTTTATCCTAGTACGCGTAGTACGCCATGAGCCGATATTAGTGGAAAAAGGGAGTGTAATTGTTTTGGATTTAAATCATAATAAATACTTATAGTAAGTAAAATTTTAATTGTTTTCAATTAATTATAGTTTAATTAATCAAATTAATTGTGTATTTCTATGTAATTCGTGTTAGTTTAGTAGAAATATTCATTAAAAAAATGACCAATTTTGGTGATAGACATTGCTCAATAAACTTGATAGTTGATTGGTATTTTGTTGGAAAAAATCAAAATAATGGGTTTTTGTGTTAATTTCGTATTGTTTTTAATGAATTTATTGAGGATTTTCTTTAGAATTGCTACTTTGTGTATTATAAAGAAATCAAAATGGCCGACAAAGTGACAGGAATCAATTTTGATTTTGAGTAGGGTCACTTTTATACCTGCTACAATAAAATACCCCCATTGTGCCCCCTTAAAAATTGACTTTTACTGTATAAAAATCCTCTCGTTTATTGTTAGTAAATAGGCATTCGTATCAACTGAATAATTAATAACAGGAATACCTCCCAGTTCTTTTTTAGCAATTCGTTCAGTATTTATTTTATTTTATTTTTTAAGCAACTATCTATGGTAACCGTAACTAAATTACTATACGTCCATACGAGAATATTTCCCCCTAAAAACAAATTTTCAATTTTGTTGTACAATAATTGATAAATTAATTATTTGTTTTTCTTTTCTCTGTGTTTGTGTTGTTGCTGTATTAGTCATGTCTGCAGCTGGTTCAAGTGGTGGTTCAGGTCGTGGTCGTGGTGGTCAAGCACAAGTTGGTGAACAGAAAGAAACAAAAGACACAAAACCAAGTCCGAAAATGTCAAAAGCATTAGGTACATCAGCGAAACGTATACAAAAAGAATTGGCCGAAATCACATTAGATCCACCACCGAATTGTAGTGCCGGTCCAAAAGGTGAAAACTTCTACGAATGGGTATCAACAATTTTAGGACCACCTGGTTCTGTATATGAAGGTGGTGTTTTCTTTTTGGATATACATTTCTCACCGGAATATCCATTTAAACCACCAAAAGTTACATTTAGAACACGAATTTATCATTGTAACATTAACAGTCAAGGTGTTATATGTTTAGATATATTGAAGGATAATTGGTCGCCGGCATTAACTATCTCAAAAGTCCTATTATCGATTTGTTCTCTATTAACCGACTGTAATCCAGGTAAATATTTATTTAAAAAATAAGAGAGAATAGTTCCAATTCTGTCAAGTATAGAAACGATTATTTAATGAGGTGGAAACTAGATTTAGGAGAAAATCTCCCTTGAAGTTTAATCTTTGAAGTGCTTTTCTTTATTTGTGTGTTGTTGAGTTTATATCGCGGAACTCTTTTGTTTAAATATCCGTATACAACACTTTCGGGTTATACAAAACCAAGAATACCCAAGAGCAAAATATTTGATTATTATTTCGTAAACATGTACTACATAATGGCTTAAGGGTCTCCTTGAGGCTAAGGCGGATATGGTCTTTTGTTATTGAGATTAATCAATACTAATTAAATATAGGGCCTCGTTCGTATCGTAGGCCTAAACCACAATCCTCATTAGCTGCGTGGTAAATATCCTCCGCCTTTTTTTTCTCAAATTAAATAAAATCTGTGGCGTTTGGAAGGTGGAAGTTAGTACTAATCAGGACAGTAAATTTCTAGTGCAAATGATTGTATTTGAGATACTTTAGTATTGTTCTTTTTTTTTTGTTGCCGAGCTCAGTTTAAAATGCATCAAAGAGGAAGAAATGTTCAATTATTGGAAAGCCGATTAAATATTTATTACATTTCTCAATTTTTGATAGATCTTTGGAAATCTTAAATTTTTAAAATAGGCATAGGCAACTTTAAATCTTCAAAATATGTTATGTATTCGAAAGAAGCTGATAAGCGAAAAATACTGGAACTTTTCTATAAAAAAAGGTCGTAATTTGTTCTGGAATTACAAAAACAAACTCTCCAAAAAGGCATTAAGGGATGCATAAAGTTGGATAGTCACTAATAATTGTACCCTCAAGTCTCAACGTGGTCCTTAAATGTACGGACCTTACATGAAAAGGGACCTCTTCTTGTTTAGTGTGATAAAGTTGTAAAGATTGCAAATAAGTACTTGGCAGGACTATTTAACGACTTTATTAAAATCATACGTCTACTTTACATACTGTTTTGCGTTGATAATTAAAGCGGTAATTCCCTATTGTTTTGCTTGGACAGTAACCGCATTAATCTAAGTCAATTTACGCACGAGATTCGCATTTTTGCAGTACTCCACTATTGTAATGAGTATAAATTTGATTTAAATACAGTGTTTTTCATATTTATTAGAAACATTACAATTGAATTAGATCAAACAGAATCATTCATACATTAACGGGTGCGAGATAGAACTTGAGAGACACTAACGTTATGATTGCCTTTATTTTTGCAATAAAACACTCCTTAAAATTTTTTTAATTTAAATATTAAATTGATTAATTAATTCATTCATCATTTCATCACTCCTTAAAATGTTTTAAGACTTTTATCGATGTTCGTATCGATTGTTGGACATTTTTTTGCTTATAAATTAATAGTTATTTACTGTACTTTATCCGCGAGCGGATAAAGGGACTTTGTCACCGTGTGTAGTACAAGATTTTTTTTCAATACTTGCCCTTAAGGGGTCCTCTGGTTTGACGTCCTGATTTTTGAGCAATTTTTGGGATTTTTTTCTAAAGACCAATGAAGAGATAGAACTTTGAACTTTTTACCAGTTATTTATACATATTTCAAGAATATACAGTTGAATTTTTAGCTAAAAATATTTAATAGAATTAAAGTTATAGTGGTCTGAAGACACCCGCCTCAAAAAAATGGACGCCCACTTCCTCCATGATATCAGCTGATATGTTTATCCGAAACAAAAAAAGCCAGCGGGGCTTTAATCTGTATACTTAAATTCATCGAGTGGACTACGATAAAAAAAAAAAAATTGAAAATTGGATGTTTGACAGACTTCGGAACAAAGAAGTTCGAATTTCATGTATTTTTTGTCAAGTTTTTGAAACAAAAAAAATATAAATTTTCAAAATTTTGGGATGATAATAGTCCACTCGATGCGTCTATATGTACTGAGTAGACCCTATAAATTTGAAGTAAATGGGCCAAGCCGTTTTTAAGATATGATGGAGGAAATTTTAAAAAACATGGTTTTGAGAAAAACGCGTTTAAAGTTTCAAGCGCTCCGAACATCTGTCCCTTCTAACTGCTGAATCTTTGTAATGGCTTCGAATATCGAAAAATCACTTTACTTCCACATTCTAGACACATTAAGGAAACAATTTATGCAAAAAAAAACAAATTCGATTTTTTGAATCTGTTAAACCAGAGGACCCCCTTAAAACTCTAATTTATTTTATATTTTTTTAAATTTTCCAATAATTTATGGCATTAATTATTCATACAGTTGTCAATGGTTGTTGGTTGCTATTGGATTTCTCTAAACAAGTGTTTACTCAACGGTAATGTAAACACTTTACCATCGGGTTTTTAGTCGATAAAGTACGACTTTAACAGCAAGTATTGAAAAAAATATTTTTCCACCGACTTTTTATCGATTCCCAGGTAATAATATAAAGTTCTGTGTCCACTTTTGGAACTCTTGCATTAGCTGTGTAGGACTGTTATTTTTTACTTTACTATTACTTATGTTACTGATAAGAATATTGTTATCATACATGTTGTAATCAATTTAAATTGTGCAACTTTTCGGAGGATTACTTGTTGTTTTACTAATTTCATTTTAAGTATACATAGAATGGATAAAGTTAATAAAACTAACACTAACAGACAATATACTGCTTAAACTGGTAGGTCTATCAGTATTTTTGGAAACTCAGGCCTTAAGGCGGTCAAATAAGCGACATATTTGCGTAAGACGAGTAATAAGCGAAATTGAACTTGATAAACTTAGTAACTTCTTTTAGGGAACACAAAAACGTGCTTTTATCAATAAGTACGATTAACTTGACAGAATTGGTATTTTTCAATTCGTATGGCTTTATTTTAAAGAAATTGTTCATTATTTTTTTTTTTTGTAGCTGATCCTTTGGTAGGCAGCATAGCAACACAATATCTACAAAATCGTGAAGAACACGATCGCATTGCCCGATTGTGGACAAAACGTTATGCTACGTGATTGAATTATCAATTAGCATTACTATCGATGTTGATGATCCCTTCGCCATTATTGGCAAATTTAATTTTTTTCTCTCCTGTATCATTAACTACATTTCATTGAAACAAAAACAAAAAACAAAAAAAAATGATAATAGAATCCCCTTTTCTCGATTATTTTTTTCCTAAAAACAACAAATAAACAATTTCGTTTATTTTGCATTATTTTATAAGTGTAAGTTATCTTTTTTCATTATATTATATTATATCGTTTTTGTAAGATTGAAGAAAAATCTGTTAATTTGTCATTAAATCAAGTTTGGTTGGTATCTATTTAAAGAAAAACAAAAATATTGAAAAAAAAGTAGAGTATGAAATTACTGTTCTAAATATATTTCTGGTAGTAGTTGAAGCAGCAACAGTGATTTTTTTTATAATAAAAAAAACAAAACAAAAGAGGAAAAATTAATTTTTTGACTTGTTAGTACAAGTGGCCAAAATTTCCGTTTGTATTCAATAAATGGTCAATGTAACAACAGGCACTAAGTGTTAAGTTCCTGGTGATTGAGTTGGATTCTTTGGACAATAAGTGTTTTTTTTTTCTAAACAAAAAAAAAGCTCTTTGATTAGAATAAATGTCGAAAGTATTATTAAAGATTCTCTCCATATCAATTTTTCCTTTTTAATAATTATTATCAAACGTGAATGTACTTTATTGCAGAAATCGATATCTGCAACTTGTGCAATTTTTCTTTAATTTTAATTTTCTTAAATAATTGTTGGTTTCTCGAATAGGAACAATCACAACTGTTTCAATTTGATATTTATAAAACACTGTTGCTTTTGTTTCAAATCAAATTGATCCAGTTTTTTTTCTATCCAATCTATTGTTTCCATATACCGTGTTTTTTTTTTTATTAAACTGCTTGTGTAAAGTATACTTTTTGTACTAAATTAAGAGAATATGGACTATTCTTGTAGTAAGTCGAGTACTGTTTAGTTCTAATTGTAACAATAAAAATTATAATGTAACCGGATCTTTGTTGGAATAATAACAACCATACTTTACACCTTTTCATAAACTTTATTACAATTATTTATAATTATTATCAACATCAATATAGATAATTTATTATTATTATTGAAAAGTATATAGACATTCAACGGATTATACAATTTCTAAGACGAATATTACACTGTACACAATCACACAACAACATTTGTGAAAGAAATTTGTTGCTAATTAAATCAAATCATCTATTTCTATTGGTATACGGGAACGGTATTTTGTTTAAGTATCCGACAAAAAAAAACGAGAGATAGAATCTAGATGAGTATGTTTGTGTCAAATTCAGCACTAATCCAGTTTCTATCTATTCGAATATATTTAAACAGAACGCCACACCTGTATAAATTCAGTTCTTACAAAGAGAAATATCAAAAATGCAAATATACCAGCATATTGACTTCAAAATTTGGCTTCAGAAAAATACATCTTTTAATAGTTTCTTGTATAATATATTAATATTTGAACAATAAATGCCTTAGGTTCAGTTTCTTCGAAAATGAAAACGAGTATCAAAATATTTGAGTTTTATCAGTCGTTAGACAATATTTTGAAAGAGACGAAATATCAATAAATTAATCAAAAAAAAAAACAAATCACACTAGAAAGATGTGCCACATAAACACAACAAAACAAGTGATTATAATCGTAATTATAATAATTATAAAGAGAATTATATTGTGCCGACCATTAATTTAAAAAATAGCACTTATTTCTGATTGCAGTTTCTTCTTATAGCACAAGTGTAGAGATGCTTAGACAGTTTCGTATTGTTTTCGAATTGAACGTGCCAAACAGCAAGCGAAAAGTACACCAATTAGCTGCAATATTAACAAAATTAATCAAAATCCAAATAAAATTATACCAATAGATGCGTTATGTAGGGCACCAAGTGATACTTCTAGCCAAAATTTCCAAAGCATTCATTATAAATGTGAACCATTTATTTCAATTGTTTGACTCCCTACACAATTAACACTACTAAATAGATGAAAATCTATGTTTGAAAAATTTTCGTTTTTGTCTGCAATTCGGACGTACAGTGTTGGCGAATTAAAAAAGTACATTGTAAAGGGAACATATACAAAGTTGGCGGCACGACTTAGACTGCATAAACAAGATCTAATTTAATAGCTCTCTGAAGAATTAGGCTTCAAACAAGATCTCTCCCAATCTCTCATCTTCATAATACCTATTGGAGATTCGGCGAAATTCATAAAGTTCAAACAATTTTGAACCGTATGGAACATATCCCACCCACAATTTGGCATACTTTCAAAATATCTTCTAAGAACTTTTAATGGACCATAATCGCGAACATTTAGCTTATCATCCAATGAAATAAGTAAATTTGAAATTAAAAGGTTCAAGTGGTAGAGGAAATTTGTATCTGTTTCTAAAGCTCATTACAGACTGTTTGATGGTCTATAAACAAGAAAATATATATCGAAATTTGCACTTTAGTAAAATAAAACGCTTATCGAACGAATTCAAAGCCTTATGTGGCTAGTTGGTTTGCCAGCGCTGTATAGCATTGTATGTAAACAGTTCAACATAGTATACTCGGTTCATTATTGTAATATAAAATTTTGAGAGACAAATGTCAAAATTTATGCAACTAACGTTCAGAAAGTCCCTAGATTTTGACATGCTTGAGGTGATAAAATCTTAAGCCTTGGTTTATACTATGTGTTTAAAAAATTAACATAGTTTTATTTTGTTTCTTAATTTATCGTAGTTTGATTTTGATAGCGAAATTCTTATGAGAGAATTATCAATTGGTTGTTAAATCCTCATGTTTAGGGACTTTTAGAATAGTGAGTTGCATAAAATTTGACATGTTTGAAATGTCACACTTTATATTACAGTAATGTACCGAGTATATCTCTTGTCACGCTGAAAATAGCCTTTTATCTTTGTCTGGTACGAAACAACATTGTGGTCTTTTTTCAACTCACGTGTAAACAATAAGAGTCGACAGTTTATGTATTTCACTAAGTACCTGTTTGACTTGCCACTCCTATATTTTAGTTACCGCTTGATGCCCTACATAAACAACAAAACTGTTTTTTTTTTACCTGTGAAACTGCAATACCTATCCCAACACCGGCAATAACCGAACCATATTTAATGAACAATTCTTTTAGGGCAGTGAAACAAGATGTCGTATATTTGTTTTGTGTATTTATTGTACAACTACCATCATCTTGTGTATCTGGACAACATGTATGTGGTAAACTATTATTATGATTGATTTTATTCCAATCATCTGGACCATTCATTCCACAACATTGCATCTGTAAATAATTAAACAATTTCATCATTATTTTTCCATGATTATGTGAGATTTTAACAATAAATAAATAACACATCTACGGAATGTCCCATTAGAATAACGATTTGTTCTAATTTCATTTAATTAACAATTAACAACGTAAAATCAATAAGAAATTGTGTCAACTATTGATTTGTCCTTATTCAATGCTATTCAACGTGATGCTATTATTATATAACAAGAATAATAAGGACATAAAAAGAAATAATTGTGTGAGCAGCTGGTCGTTGTTTTTTTTTATTCAAATAGGCCATAATAACGAGTGTAATGGAATTATCTACAATTTAACAAGTGGGTGTTTCTTTAACGTCTTTAAATGACTCATTAGTGATTTCATTGTTAATGGGACATCCGATAGAAGGCTGTATTTGAGTATTATAAATAAACGTAAAAAAAAACAATAATCACAAGAACAAACTTACTTCATGTTGAGCAATATCCCAAGTGTTTTTTATATCATCATTTTTATAATATTCGTACATTGTTGAATTTAATTTGTTTTCCAACATAACTTCAACTTCATCACGTCGCACATAACCAATTATACCGACGGCAATTTCAATTACGAATATTATCATTAAAAAGACAGAGAACTGAAAAAAAAATCAATAATTTTGTTGAATTTGCGATTAAAACATGGACTAATTTGTAAAGCATTTTTATTTTATTTCTTTGAGGGCTAAAAAAATTCTTAAACCTGAGCTGGGCCGCAGCCATGGTTTTTATTTGGAAGGGGCCTTTGGTCTTGATTATTATTATTGGTCAAAATAATAAATATCTAATAATTTTCTTGGTTTTAAAAAAAAATGTATCAAGGGCGTTATGAGACAAATAACGCCTGAGAGTCGACAGTGACGGCCCGAGGGCGTTATACCCATAACGCCCGTGGTGCATTCATGAATTTATGCCATAAGTAAAAGAAGCAATTTAACTTTATTTTTGTTTTTTTTTAATTTTTTCTTTGACATCTGAAAATTTGAGGTTATGATCACATTTTTAATGACAGCAAAAAAGTTGTTTATCATAGCAACGCGCCTTAACAGCGGGCTATTATTTTTCATAACGCCATCGCAACGCCATAATTGCCCGTTGTCAAGTAAACAATTATTATTTGCTTATTAATGCGATCGTTTTGATATCTATTAATGGTTCAATAATATATACGAATGACATAACAGTATTAATTGGCCAAATGTGAAGAAGGATGTGTTTTTTACAATTGCCTAATGCCATTCAAAAAAAAAACGGACCTACACAGCGTAAAATTCAGGGCTCATTTATCACAGTTTCATCAGTTTTTTAAATAAATTATTGAAGGTTGCCGTTTCAGGCCATAAAATTACATTGAAATAATTGATAAATTTAATTAAATGCAAATAATTGTTTTTGTTTCTAATAAATTTAATAATTTATTTATTACGATAAAAAAAACAATAAATAGTTAAAGCCGAAGGTGACTGCTTTAAACAATTGACTGTTTCGGTTTTTTTTTTCTAGAAAAATATCGAATTTGATGAGGCCGGATCCACACTACAGTGCCAGCCGCAAAATAATTTAACCTAAAGTTTTTTTTTCTTTTACTGAGGAAAAGAAGCTTACAAATTTACAAGGCTCTAGGTGGCTTCTTTGGGCATTATTTGATTAAATTCAAAAATTTGTTTTTTCTTAATAAAACAAGACTTAAAGAGGATGGCTGTATCTTGAGTATCATTGAGTAATGACATAAAAAATGGGGTCTTCTTAAACATTTTTTTTTTGAGAAATTTCTATTGATGAGGAGAATAAACTGTAAATTAACAAAAAAATAGAGACGGCTTTGATCGTAAACAATTGAACAAGTCTACTTAAAAAGAGGTTGTAACACCATTTTCTTATTATTTTTTTAATGAACTATAAAATAACGTAATTATTAAAATTAATTAAATCAAAATTAAACACAAAATTTGCGATTGTTTTTTTGTCCAATAAATCGAGTAATTCGATTATATTTCTATAAAAATAGTAGTAAATCGATAAGAACGAAGGTGTTTCACACAATTGACTCAAAATAGGACCTTTTTTGAGCACTATAGAGGTTTTTTCTAGCGAAAAACATGAAACAATTTACAGTCTATTCGTAATAATAACTAATAATTGCTATTATTACAAAAACCAAGGTTGGGCATGTTCAACAATCCCCCATTGTCACTGAAAATATCTTTTTTAATCCAGTCAAAACTCTCAATTAATTAAAACAGATGTGGCCAGGACCGGACTGACATAACTGGAGATCGAGTATTCCCTACAAAATTAATTTTACTTTAAATCTGAAGAAGACTGTTGAAAACACAATTTATTATTCTTTGAAACGCATTACATAATATAATTTGTTATAGGGGAAGGGGGGGGCAAAGTGGGCCCTTTAAGGAAATAAACATATCAATAATTTTTTTTACGCGTTCGCTTTTTTTTAGACCCTTGATACGTATTTAACATTGTTGTGTTGCGTCCATTAAAATTAAAAAATCGAAAATTTGGGACAATGTGGCCCCCCCAAAGAAAATTAATAATTAATATTTTTATTTTTACAATTAATTAATAAATATTCAAAAAGAGAATGGTCCTTTTTATCCCTCATTATATAAGAAATTTCAAAAAGGTTTACCCCAATATTTTCTGAAGCTTTGAAAATTTGAAGGGGCCCACTTTGCCCCTCCCACCCCTACTACAATATGAATATTTTATACCTTTCTGTTAATTTGTTATTGTAATTGTATACGATATAAATGCGGAAAGTGAATCTTTTCCGAACGAGTATGTGCATAACATACGACTTCCGAAATAGTACATTGTGCAACTAGTGCGGGAAGTTGTCAATTGCACACTTCGTTCGTGCTCTCACCGCTCGAGTGGGCAATTGACAACCCGCACGAGTTGCACATACTGTTTTTTAATACCAATGCGACGAGGTCTTAAATGATTAATTAATTCTGTCAAAACCATATGTTAAGGCCGTTTAACTTAAATCTGTGCAACGTCCTTATTGGTATCCCCACCCCCTATCAAGGGACTAGGAGGGATGGGAAAAGAAGCGAGGGTGTTGCATTGATTTAAGGGCAGTACTGGCAGTACCAAAAAAGAGTACGAAAAGACAGCACGTTGCTAAGGGTAACAGTCACCCAATAAACATTACTTAAAAAAATAATAATAAAAGACTATCATTCATCCTAAAAATAATTTGGTCCTTCGAGCAAACAAACAAAAAAAAAAGGAATCTGTGATTCCACATCAAAACAACCAACCATCTAGAGTTGAACCGTGTCTCAATTCACCACCATAAATGTCATTCCTAAAACGATTTTCATCGTTACCGTATGTGCCAGTCCGGCCCTGTATGTGGCTGATTGAAAACAATTGCCTAATTTAATTGTTCTTCTCTATTTAAACCCAGTAATTTTTTTGTCAAGAACAGCAACAGACCGACAAGATCGAAGGTGGTTGTGTTTGAAACAATTGATTGTCGCTCAAAATAGGACTGTTTTGGATTTTTTTCCACAAAAGACAACCGAACAAACAAAAGTTTAGCCTTATTCGTAATAAGTGTATGCAGTATGCTTGTCTTTTTAATAGTAATTAGAAACAATTTGCTAAATTTACACAAATCAAGGTTGGTTGTGTTCATCAACAATGCCCTATTGTTACTGATTGCACCTACATTTTCTCTTGAAGACAAAAACAGACTAAATTAATTAAAACAGAGGTGGCTGTGATTGGAAATAATTGTCTAATTTCACCGAAAATGCGGCTTTAACGCTGGTGTATCGGGGGCAAACAATAAATTAATAAAATTTCCTAATATTTTTCTTTCTAATAAATTCTCAGTAGTTTGGTTATTTTTCCATAAAAAAAAGGCAGTAAATCAACAAGAACGAAGATGGCCGTATTTGAAACAATCGCCTAACGTGACTCAAAATGGGGGCCCCTTTTGTTATTCTCGCGATAATTCCAGATAATAACAGTGCCGAATAATTACCATTTGTAATCATTCTTGTGTTGTTTTTTTTTTGTTTGTAATAATAATAGTAATAATGGTAATAACTGATAACATTCACAAAAAAAAAAACAAGGTTGACTGTGTAAATAATTGCGTGTCGTGGAAAACTTGATTCATACTCACTGTAATGACCATACAATGGTTCTCTTTAACAGCACCACAACATCCGAAAAATGCCACAACAAAAATGATAACACCAACAATTACCAATACAATGGGAGCTGATTGGAAACTTGAATAAACGAAATTTGAATAATGTGCATAAGCGATATGGATAATTGCACCAACTGTTAAGATTGCAATTCCAGATATCTAGAAATTGATCGATACAATTAAAATAATGTTTTTTTCTTTTAGATTATTGTTGATTGAACACACTTACCGCAAATAGAAGATTAAAAGCGAATAATAGATATTTAATACAGGTCATCCCTCCTGATACCATTTTGATTGTTTATATTGGCCAGACAACAACGGATCTACTGTTATTATTGACTGTTTCGGTGGAAATTCAAGCAAATATTTACCGTTCGAATGGACTTGTTGCGATAAACAGTAATTTTCAACCAACTTTACAAATCTTTCGATTATTCAACTTGTCAGTGACAATTTCTATTGTTCCGTTACGACAGCAATAAAATCAACACACCACCACTTACAAAAAAAATTATTGTTGTTGTAAACGTGATACCTGAAAATTGAGTGTCTGAAGAAGGCGACAGCCAATCGCGCGCAAGCTCTACAGCCCCCACTTCTGCGCCATATCGCGCACCATAAACAAAACTCGGGGCGAAAATTATTGACGGAAAATCGTGGAAAATTTCTCCAGCACCATCAACAAACTATAAATTAGCCCAACACACATACACCTACTGATAAATTAGATCTCATCATTTCAGTAGATCGATGCAGATTGGTGGTGGAGATACAGGAAATTTGTTTATTTATAGAAATAGAAACCAGATTCTAAGCAGAAAAAAAAACGAGCCATCTATTTTATCAAATAAACACGAAAATAGAACATAAAGGTTTCAAATAACCGTTCAAAAGTTACTTTATAAATTAGTTTATTTCTTCAAATACCTTTTACCAAAAAAATGAATATTGAAATATACACAAAATCACATATTTTCTATATTATATATATACACAATTCATTATATATATAATTTCTTTGCAAATTATCCGACACAATATTCACATTTTTTACGAGTTGAGCCCCAAATAATTTCGCATTAGAAAGCCTAATTTTCATATTTTGATTTAAAAAAAATTGAGCTATTATCAATGTTATTATTTTAGTTAGTATCACCTGGTATTATGGATAAGCATTTTTTTTTTGTTTGTTAAACGTTTGCAAGCATTTTGTGTTACATTTTTTGTAGTTGTTGAAATACAGTCCGTCCGGTAAACCTAATTGCCAAGTAATTCACAATTACAGGATGTCTCCGAAAGGTGGGGATAAACCAACTTATATTCGACGCACTGATTTAAGAGATTAAAGCCAAACGAACAAGATCAGACCACAATATATTCTGTAATTAAAAAAATGCAATTAGAACCAATTTTGGGAGATACCAGCAATCTTCTCACCATTTTGTTACCTATTGTGAAATAGTTTTATTCGTATGACTTCAATCTCCTACGTTAAGTCCCCGACCATACCTATCTCTTGTTATTTTTTCTTATTAAAATTGATCATTTCTATAATTGTTGGCATATCGTGCCTATAAGTCACGTTTGGGGTGGTTTCAATAATTTTAGAGCCAAATATTTTTAGATTCTTACAATTTCCGATAACTAAAAGTTCAACCACAAGACAATCAGGTGTAATTCTAGTTACATTTAGACTCGATTTTCTCACTGATCTGGACTACAATCGTCTGGAAATGGGACTTATCAATAATTATGAAAAACGATCAAAGCCTAGTAATTGTATAAGTACCGATTTTGGATATAGATAAGTTGGATTAAGTTGCCAAGCATTTAAGCTACAACCTTTGGGAGACAACTATAGATTCAAGAATAAACGATCAAATAGAGGCATTAGAGCGGATACTCTAAATTTGTTATTACTGTGAGTTTATGGTCGATTTTTATTACTGAATCTATTGTTCCAGCCGATCTTTTAGGTCGCCACATGTACTATACACGGATACAATCCTGAGAATTTACAATTTTTCTATATACATATAAAGAAAATCTATCTAAATTAAATAAATATGACAATTTACATTTAAATCACTTTAAGCAATAAATTAAATTGGTGTATGTTTCAATTAAAATTTAAAAAGTAAAATCGGTTAAAACATAATTTGTAAAAATTAAAAATCGTTAAAATACATTTGATTATTTAGAATAATTAAAAAAAAAAATTAATCAAATCTTTAATATAGTTAGGTGACTAAAAGAATGTTTAATTAGAGCACTGCACATTTTGCAAAGAAAATCACTCACTAAAGTTTAATTAATTTGACGACGATTGTCAAAGTTCTTTCAATAAAGCCGATTTGGCATTCTTCAATTTATCCAATCGTTTCAACAGGTGTGTATTTGATGTTTCCAATTCTTCGGCACGACTTAATGCTTCTCTTGCCTAAAATAATTATTAAAATAAATAAATTATAAAATAAAAACACAAGAAAATCTAATACAAAACCAATGATTATATAATTTTAGTGGGTGAAAGTTAGTTTTAACCAAAAAAAATTAATTCTGTTATAGGTATAGAGAGATAAAATAAAATAAATTCTACATTACAAATCATGCTTCAAGTTCTATAGAGCCCCAAGTGATTTTCTGTAGAGTAGCCGTTCATGTTGCTCTAATAAAGCAGTTTTTGATGCTTCCATCAACATCACTTGATGTTTTAAGTTATTTACCTGATGGGTAATTGATTGAATGAAATGAACATGAAACAATGAAGTGCTAAACGATTACAATTTACAACAAAAAAATAATAATAATAAAGCAACAAAAGCGTAAGATGAGTGGTTAAGCAAGCATTACTACCTCTATAATAGTTTTTTTTATAAGCTTTCAGATACATCAGTGGCATCAGTTAAAGAGTCCTGCAAATTTAAAGATGTGCAAAATAAAATAAATAATCGAATTATATAAAAATGAAATAATAGAAGAAGCAAAAAACATGCTGCAACTCGTCAATTAAACTTACTTCACGTTGTAGTTTCCGTTTTTCTAATTTCAATGCTTCTTCAGCTTTTTCAGACACTTCAGCGGCCGCTTTATATCGTATTACTTGACTTTCTAATCTTGCTACAGTTGCTTGTAATGTTGCCACGTCTTGTTCAGCTTTCTGTGCACGGAATTTATAATCACCTAATTGTCTACTAGCTTCTCCTGAAATTTTTTTTTTTTGGATATAAATTAATCGCAAATTTATAATTAATTAAATAATTACTTTGTATATCGATTTCGTCTGTATCGTAATCGGAAGATGGCCCATTCTGTGTATTACTACTACTACTACTAGTATTATTACTATTACTACCACCACATTTCTTACGTTTATTTCGTTCCTCTTCTAATTCTAATTTTAAATGACTAATTTGATCTTGTAATTCGCATTTTTCTTTTGCAAATTTCGCTAATCGTACATCTAAACTACCTTCACCGGCACTTTCTAATAATTGTGCATTTTCTATACTAACTAACGCCTTTTTCGGCGTACCATTTAAACTATTGTTATTGTTATTATTATTATTAAGACTAATATCGCCATTTCTTTGCTCTTCTTCAATAATCGTCTCATCACCAACAATTACCAAACCTTTTTCAGCAATTAATTGATCACGTTCAATTAATTCAGCTTTAGTCACAGCCAAATCATCTTTTAATTTTGCACATAATCGTTTTAATTGATCACATTCTCTACATTTCTCTCGATGTTCACGTTTTAACTGTGAATGTTCCTCTTCTAACTCTTCTATCCTGCAATTATTTGAATCAATTTAATTATAATAATTACATAAAAATAATTAAAGAATTACCGATCTTTAAGTAATTCCAGTTGATATGTTTGGGATGTTTTATCATTATCGAGTTGAGCATTAGCTATCATCGCTTTCCGGAACTTCTCCTCGACTTCCTTTAATTCATTCTACAATAATTGAAATAATTACGCTTTACTTTGCAATTTTTATATTAGACAACAACAACACAAAAAAAATATGTAATTGAAGCATTTTTTGTATTGTAAAATTACCCGTAGGTCTCGCAGACTGCCGCCGTCCTCCAAGGAATCTTCAGAACTTCGTCGACTCGACAGATACCTACTACCACTGGTAATTGCCCTTGTTGTAATTGTTCTTGTAATTGGTTCTGATAACATATCGAATTGTCGGTCGGCATTTTCTTCTTGTTCTTTCTGTTGGCGCTCCAGTTCACGCATACGTATCTCTCTAGCTTCTGCTCGAGCTTGTCGTTTAGCCCACAAACGTGCTTCTGCCTAGAAAAACAAACCATCAATGATATTTATTAAAACTCAACACTGTTATATTAATGTAAAAAAAATAAATAACAAACTTGATCACTAGAATTTTGCAACATTGTTTCGATCACATTATCATCGGTACAAATTGTTCGATTATCACTAAAATCGGAAGTCTCGCCTTTTGTAATACCATCAATTGTTAGAATTGGATTATTATTAATTTCACTATTAGAATCAGACATTTTTTTTTTGACGAAATTATTTTGCTGAATAACAAATTATACAGAAATCATGTGGGAAAATTGTACAGAAATAAACCCCACCCAATTTATAAAAGTTGTCAATTTTAAAAACGAACAACAAATAGAGAGAACGTTTTATCAATTGCGGCGCGAAAAAATAACAAGCACAGATAGTGAAATATAAAATAAAACAATAAAAAAAAATGCGTCTTATCACCTGTCACAAATAACACTCCTACTAACAAATAATATGTGAAATATTTCCACTCCATTTAATTTTTCATAGAAATTATTGTACATTAATTGATTGCACCATTCAAAACGATTTATTATTATTTTATTCTAATTACAAAATTTTTGTTCAAAGATTCGATTACCTATTCAACAAAATGACGTAAATATGATATCATCGTATATAAATGGAATATGTGGTTCGTTATGTCAATAGATCAGTGTAAATACACAACAACATTTTATAGAAAGTTCAGGAAAACTCATTATTTTGTGTAAAATCTCATGTATAATAGTCCATAGAAATCTTCCATTATATTAAACATACAGTAGTGGCAAATGAAATAAGTACAAACAAGTTATTACATCGTTACCATGTATTAAAAAAAACTATGACAATAATATACTGTTCTCATGATCAAATCAAATTCCACCTCTTCGTCTAACTTGAAAACTCGGCTACAGAAAACGAATAGGTGAGATGTTTTGTTACGTCACGTTGTGTAGGTGACATTAGTAATTTTATGCGATCGTTGGATTTATACCAATAGAGAACATCTTTTTTTTTCAAGTTTAAAGAAAGTTATTAACATCAAATAAAGGAAAAGTAGGTAGGTATTTCAATAATTTAATTTATAAGTATTTTTTAAATTAAAAATTATTTAAAAAAATCTAAATTCAAACGCTAGTGATGTCATTATATCGGTTGCGCAGCGCCACCACACGGTGAGTTAACAAAATATACTCCATCCAAAAATTAAGTATAAAATTTCAAATGACAGCAATGTGACTAACCTTCGCAAAGAAAAAATAGTCCCTCTATTAAAGTCCCAAAATTAAAATTCTCCTTTATTGTATTAAACTGAAAATCGATTTAAAAGGAATTTTAGAATCTCTGAAGAAATATAAATTATCGAATTTCAGAGTTAATATTGAAAATTCAGTAGCAAAATATGTAAACAAACGCGTAGGATTTTATTTCAACAGTAGTGCCACAGTATAATATACTTTTTGGTTCAAGTAAACATGTAAAAGTTAGGAATTTTTCAGATGTTAAGTTGCGCATAACCTATCATTTGTAATTTGAAATTTTATACTTAATTTTTGGACGGAGTTTATAAACGTATGCAGTTGCGATAAAAAAAATTCGGACATAATTTTTTTTGACGTGGAAAATTTTTTAATCTAGGCCAAACATTACTGCTATAAACGTTTTAAATACCACAATTAATGACTTTTTGAATATGAAATATTAAAGGCTGTCCTACACCAACTGACAATTAGATGTCCTTGATATACGAAATTTTTTGAAATTTAGAAATAAAATATGCAAACGTCATTGTACAAAGGGCCATTTTCACTGGCTCTCAACGGCAACGTCAACGGATATAATGACGTCATAATTTGTTTTTTTTTGGCGCCAGAATTTATTCATTCTTTTTACAACTAATTTGTAGAAAAAATGAAATTGTTAATCGAAAAAAGAAATCAGAATATGCTGCCAATAAATACTTCGTTCGGTTATATACAGTTGCGATCAAAAAATTTCGGACATCATTTCTTTTGACGTCTAAAAATGTTTAATGTGGGCCAAGCATTACTGTTATTATTAACATTTTAAATGTCAAAATTAATGACTTTTTGAATACAAAATATTAAAGCTTATCCTATGCTAAATTCACCGACCAAAGGGTTACTAGATTTGGCAGATTTCTCATTAAACCAAGTACATAGTCCCAGGATTGTAAGCAGGTATATGAACACAAAAAATTAAATTTTTAGAAATATCACTATATATATTCAAGGGTACCAACTTAGATCTAGGAACCTTGGGTCGATGAATTTAGTATACATCAACTGACAATTGGATGTCATTGATGTCCGAAATTTTTTGATCGCAACTTTATAAATTTGTAGTGATAAAAAATTAATGCAAGTTCTCTATTCCACTAATAAGAAAATCGTAATTTTCTACAAGAAAATTTGTAATTTAATAAAACTGTTAATATTGCAAAATAAATGAAGTTTCTCTTAGATTTAAAATTTTGATTATAAAATAGTTGATAATGTATCGTTCTTTTTTATCTCATGTATCTAGACATAATGTCATTCCTGTATCTATAATATATTTGCGATTTCCCATTCATTCACTCATTCACTGACTGACTCATCACGATATCTCCGAAACTATCCGTCCGATCGACTTTCAATTTGGCACATATATTCTTTAGGTGATGTAAACACTCACTAAGAAAGGGTTTTTTTTAAAATTCAACCCCTAAGGGGGTTAAATCGGGCATGAAAGTTTCTATATGTTGGAATATAGGCGGTTGTGGAAATAAGTTTTGACAAGCGGGTACCCGTCCGCTGCATCGCTGGCTGCTTTTGGAAATGAGTTTTGATATGTAATTAGCAGTTTCATTTTCAAACGTAAATAAGAGAAATTCTAACCTCACTTTCTTTGATGTTTTTCAATTAAACAATAATTTGTCCAAACATGTTGATATTTTGCGAGAAT
This sequence comes from Epicauta chinensis, assembly GCA_021725515.1. Lineage (NCBI taxonomy): Eukaryota > Metazoa > Arthropoda > Insecta > Coleoptera > Meloidae > Epicauta > Epicauta chinensis. The sequence continues at coordinate 222,852 of JAEDXX010000130.1, forward strand.
TAATATTGTTAATTTTGTGAATATAAACCAACGGTCGGGCGGGACGAAGTATGTCGGGTCCGCTAGTATGTTATATTTTTAAAGACAAAGGTGGGTTATCGCGAAATGTATATTTATGGGATTATAGTAGACCAAGTACTGTATCGATTTTCTGTTATGATGACTCTAAAATTATTTCTATCATTTTAACGAAGGTATTTCGAACGAGTAATTAAATCACAAGGGTCTGGAGAAAATCGATGGTCAAAACATGTGTTGAAATTTTCTGTTATTCAATTTATTATTTTTCTCTTACAAGAATTCTTTGCTAATTTAATATTGGAGCAGATGTTCTGATCGTCATTATGTCAATGTCATTTACACTTAATTATCTAATTGCCAATAGTTCAGTGTTAAGTGTTAAGATAATACCAGTAACTATAGGTGTTATAAAGCCATTCGGCTATAAAATCGATGAAGAATTTGATCTACTATATCTCTTTTTTTTTTAATTTTCAATACAAAACTATGGAATCCTAGTGGACCCGGCAGACTTCGTCCCGCCCGTTCGTTGGTTTATATTCACAAAATTAACAATATTCTATTAATTAAATCATAATCTGACAAAATATCGAAATGTTTGAATAAATTATTGTTTAACTATTGTAAAAAGTCAAAGAAACTGAGGTTAGAATCTATGTTATTTACATTTTAAAATGAAACCGTTAAATTATCACAGCTTATTTCTAAAAGCGGTTAGCGATACGGATTGCGGACGGGTACCCGCTTGTCAAAACTTATTTCCACAACCGCCTATAATCCAACATATTGAAACTTTAACGTCCGATTTAACCCCCTTTGGGGTTGAATTTTCAAAAATCCTTTCTTAGTGAGTGTCTACATCACAAAACGAATATATGTGCCAAATTTAAAGTGTATTGGACGGATAGTTTCGGAGATATCGTGATGAGTCAGTGGATGAATGAATGGGAAATAGCTAATATATAATAGATACAGTGATGGCAAAGGAAATAGACTTTCGGAAGAGACAGAGTCTACCCTTTATTGCAACAAATAATAATAAACAAGAAAATTTCACCTCATAACGAAATTGAAGACACTCAAACTTATTTACTACGTCTCTGCAAAAACTGCTCTGCACATGATCATAAAAGGTATTAATTAGAAATAAATCTGCCTAGAGTTTGACTTATCTTTATAATCCAACAGTGATAAGTTACAATCCACAATCCAATTGTAAATAAAAACATAAATTGATAAAATAGAAATGATACACTTGACAAAACATCTAAAAATTGTACAATTCCTCTACGTATTTAGATAAAACGCCAATTCTGTATAAATGGTGTAAATATACCGTCTAATATGCCAATTTGTTTAGTCAATCGTGTATATTGATAAATTAAATGTATTGATAACACGTAAAACAAAAACGTCTACTTACTGCTTTTTTACATAAAGAAACTGTTGTTACAAATAAAATATTTGGTATTTTTACATCCCATAAACAATCACTAATTGATGGTTGTTTATTAAGATAATCAACTGAATTTTTCCAATTTGTTGTTAAATTCATTTTAAAAACAATTACCATGACGTTTTAATTTTTTGACACTATTACACACACCCCTTTATAATAAAAGACATAAAAAATAAAAATTATTAATTTTATCATAAAATCGCTCTTTAATTAATTATTGTTAAATATTTAAACAAACTGATAACATTTGTACACCTTTAACACTACAATGTTCAAAAACAAGAAATTCAAACGGTATATACAAGGTTTTAAAACAAATTTTTATATTAAAGAATCCAACTGTGATTGGTTGTTTATATTATTTATTATGTAAAGATTTTAATTTAAATAATAATTCAGTTTAGTAGATATTAACACTAAAAAACTAAAGACTGGAATGAACTGGAGCTTATTCATACATAAATATCTCTTATAAGTGAAAACCCTCTATGAAAACGAGGAGAGAAGATGGAAACGTTGTGTTGGGTTCATCGCCCAAAATATCAACGTGTTTTAGTGAAAGTCTTATATGTATGCAGTATTTTTTCCCCTCAAATAGAATTATTTAAATTTATCGCACATTTTAATCAACAGATTAATTCTAAAAATAACTACAAGATAATTCTATTTAAATGGAAACAATAGGTATTTTTTTCGGATTCTAGAGTAATAAACTGTTGGGCACCGTTTCAAATAGACTAGTGGTAAGTGTTGGATTTTATTTATATTTGTTGTTGTAAAATCGATAATGTCGCGCCATGAGGGTGCAATATTACGGAAGTATCTTAACCCCTAGTCGTACAAGAATAGAATCCAAAAATAAATGTTTAATTATAGAGCAAATAATTAATAAATCCCTTTTTATCTATTAAAATAAATTGGAATTATGTTTTCTGTTGATTATCATTAGAAAAATCCGATACTAAAACTAATAATGTATTCGGACAACTTTCCGTTAATCTGTTCGTTTTCCAAATAAGAAAAATTATAGAGAAATTCTCATATATAAATGAATATCCTTCACAAAATTCAAACGTTCTCGTTTACAATTTTAGAACCGTTTCAGTTGCTTTTATTTTCAATTCTCATAAGTCGCGTGTCCATGTGTGTATCTCACCTATATCCGTTCAACATCTCCTCGTAGAATTTCTAAATATAATCCACACATACTCTTTTATTTCTCATACTATTATTGTGTGGTAACAATTTTTTTTTTTTGTTTCTGCTTATTTATATGTGTAAAGCTACATTACCTCTTTGGCAATTTGATCGAGTGCCTGGTCCTCAGCAGACGATTTTGTAGCAATACGTCTTCGGCCACCAACGCCGTCCATGGCGAGGAGTTACCGTAGACGACGACAACACCAACACCAAACCTAATAGACAATAAACACACGAAAAAGACAACGTTTACAAACACAATAAACAGAAAACACAAACATACGGAAAAAAAAACACACACACATAAAGAAATTGCTATTTTTAATTTGCCTTGATTAATTGCGGTTAAGTATTTCCGTATTATCTTGCCAATTAATCAACATTCAACATGAAACGGACGAATGCGTTTGCATGTTTGTATAATAATGCGACTGGCGAATTAAAGATCAAATGCCCTTCTAGCCTTTAATGATAAATTAGAGAAGTTTGCATAAAAAGGTCAACAAAATTTGCGAAAACACTGAAGCTATATAAGCATACGTCTTAGCAAACAAAAAAAGAGCGATTTTTGGGGTTGCAGACTAAACGAGAAGATTGCTTCACGATATAGAAGCCTTATTTTTTATGTTTTACGATCTCACCTATTATTCGATTATAAAAGAGCAAAGAAAACAGATAACATTCAATTTTCTTAATGTTCCCAAAACTATTAATCAAAATTTTAGAATAAGAACAATTAGGGGAAAGTCCTACAGTACCGGCCAGTTACTGTTTCCCAAATTCTACACCAAAAGGAGATACAGGGTGCATGGCATTTTTTGATGTTTGGTCTCATAATGACGTGCCCTGTGCGGCGACGTCCTCTCGTAACAGGTTAACTGCCAATGCAGAGTTTTATGTTGCGCGCTATGAACGTACGATACATAAGTAAAGTTCAGTGGTTTATTATCAAAGGTTATTCGGCTATTTCAACGAAAGTAAAACGTGTTAACTGTTGATTACTTATTTAGGTATCATGAAGCATAATTTATATCACACTTCAAGCCTTATATTTAATTACTGAGCGAACATTACATTTTTTTCCGTTTCCTACAGTACCGGCCACAAAATTGTCCCCCAGTACCGTCCACTATTTGAGTGCATTTTTAAGTGGTTTAATTTCTTTGTGATGTAACTACACAAATGATGTCAGGTAATGAAGGTGAAACGAAGGTAAAGAAAGGCACTTGTGATCCTACCAATATTCAAAGAGCTATACAAAAGGTACTAAGCAAGGAGATGAGTCTACACATAGATACAATATACCTAAAGCGACATTAAATGATAGAATAAGTGCTTTTGGAAAAGGAGTTTGCAAGAAAAGCAAAAAAAAACAGACGAAAACCCAAGTTTTGCAATTTGCCCTTTGTGCCTTGAATCTCACGAAGAAGGTTGGGTACAATGTGTAAATTGCAAAACTTGGGTTCATGAGGCTTGTACCAATATTTCGGAATTGTCCAATCAATATTTTTGTGGTTATTGCCTTATTTAAACAATATTTTGCACACTGGCCGGTACTAGGGGACGATTTGTGGAATATTGATTTTTCATTATTTCCAAATTTTATTAATAAAACTGTTTCTTTCTAAATATATCGGTATTTTATTATTTCCATTCATAGCCTAAGAGTTTCTTTACACAAATCAATAATTATTGAACATTTAATTAAAGGCATTTTAAATTTATTCTATGTGAACCTTAGGGTGACGGTACTGTAGGACTTTCTCCTAATTTTCAGACTTAAGGGAGAAAATGGGACTGGAAATTCACCTTGCGAAAACAATCTTATGAAAATATCTTCAAAAAGGCTTAATCATTTTTAATAATCAAAAAATGAAGATTGAAGACTCTTAGAGGCTATCACCTGGTAAAATAAGCTTTTTGCATATTATTCTGAATTAGAGATGAAACCAATTATATGCATTTTGGGGTCGATTTGTGCTTTTATATATTTAGCGAATCTATCTGAAACTAACAAACTCTGATAGGTGTTATAACCTTTAATGGTAAAAGAGAAAAAGATGCATAAAGTGTGTAGAATTTCGGCTTTAAACATATTGCAGAAAAAAATGTTTCCACCTTGTTACTAGTGATAAGCAAAGCATCACGATGATCAAGTATTGGTGTTGCTATAGTCCATCCAAAAATTAGGTACAAAATTTCAAATGACACAAGAGCATGTAACCTACGCAACGAAAAATATTCCCTATATTAAGACACCAAAATTTTTATTCCTTGTTGTATTAAACTGAAAATTGATTCGTAAAGGATTTTACAATCTCCAAAGAAATATAAAATATTGAACTTCTTAACAAATTATGTAAACAAATATAGGGTTTTATTCAAACAGGGATGCCACAATATAATATTCTTTTTCTTTCATGTAAACATGTAAAAGTTAGGAACTTTTCAAACATTAAGTTGCCTGTAACCTTCCATCTGTACTTTGAAATTTTATACTTAATTTTTGGACACAATCTAAAAAAAAGGTATACCTATGTTATACTGCTAAACAAAAAAATTTATGGCTTGAAATAATTTTGAACTGTGAATATGCACAAAAATTAGCGAAATTTTACAGCTTGATCTTGTATATTCAGTGTATATTGATCTTGGTCTAGCTCAATCGAGATACGGTTATGAACAATTAAATCTATACTATCCTAATATCTTAAATATAATATTGAAACCAAAACAGGATTTTGACCGGCACCCTTACAATTAGATACCTAGTATACCTACATTGTGCAGTTTTTTTACTAAAAAAAAACACTGAACTGTTTCTCTTGACTGAACTATTTTCTCTTTTAAATTTGAGAACGAATAGGAATAAAGACACGTGGCTCTTTACAATATTATCCAACATCTACAGCAAAAACGACAAAAATCAGTTATCGTTGTTGCAAATTACACTTTATACTCTATAGTCCAGTCAAATTACCAAAAATCATTGGGTGCAACCTCGGAATGAGAGATAATAAGCTGGCAACTTGTATACACCTTTATTTTGGTGTTCTACAAGTTGTCTCAAAAGTCTCATAAAATCTCGTGTCTGCGTCTTAAGTTATTCATGGTCAAAGATGACAAGAATCGGTTTTTCGCAATTATCTAGGTTTCTATAGCTCCAATGATGTTAGCATCTATTATAAGAATTGTAGAGCATAAAATTTTCGACAAATTTTGTTCCAAACATTTTTTCATGCGCTCAACCGTTCTTGAGATAAAGGGTGGAGAGAGCGCAGCGCTCAGTCATACATACTTACTGTGTAATGCAAAATCAATTGTAAATTTATATCAATTTATTCGATAGTTTAATATCTCGGCAACGGCGGATATACAGTTTTGAAAATTATGGCTGATTTGTGCTTCATTTGTCAGAAGTCACTTCCAGAAGATGATTTTGTTAATGTAGTGCGTTGATTAAAAAGTTTAAAAAGTGCAAGTATTGAAAGAAATGACGGGCACATAGATTTCTTAAATACTTTAAGTTATGTGAATGTACATGTTGGATGTCGAAAAGTGTACATTAGTAAAAACTCTATAGCAGCATTAAAACGACGCCTAAAGGAAACTGAACCTTTACCATCACCCATTGTTCCACGTAAAAAAAGGAATGATGTGTTTGATTTTAAAAAACTATGTTTATTTTGTGGTCAAACAGCTGATGAAGCAGCAGAATTGAGAAAAAAGAAAAGTACCGACGCACGATAAGTAATATAAGTACTCTGGAGTTTAAGGACAATGTCATTAAAAGAGCAGAGGAACGAAAAGATTCCTTAGGGGAATTACTAAAAGATCGTGTGCTTCATGTGTATGACTTGATCGCAGCTGAAGCAAAGTACCATACCGTTTGCTATAGTAATTTTTTGAATCGAGCACCATCTACTGAAAATAAGCCACGCGAAGATAATCAAGTTATTCAAGCAATGAAAGAGATTTTTTGTTATATAGAAAATCATGAAGACTCACAATTTACATTAAAAGAACTTAAAGATGTCCTTACGGAGTACATACCGGATGACAAAACTATTATAGTAAAACTTCAACAAAAATATTTAACTGACATACGAAAAAAGTAGGATCATCTACTATCACATCCTACAAATTATCTATGGTTAATGATATTTTAGTGACTTAATAACGTTATACAAGGTACTATTCATCGAAATTCACAATTGATCTTGCATTACACAGTATGTATGACTGAGCGCTGCGCTCTCTCCATCCCTTATCTCAAGAACGGTTGAGCACATGAAAAAATGTTTGGAACAAAATTTGTCGAAAATTTTATGCTCTACAATTCTTATAATAGATACTAACATCATTGGAGCTATAGAAACCTAGATAATTGCGAAAAACCGATTCTTGTCATCTTTGACCATGAATAACTTAAGACGCAGACACGAGATTTTATGAGACTTTTGAGACAACTTGTAGAACACCAAAATAAAGGTGTATACAAGTTGCCAGCTTATTATCTCTCATTCCGAGGTTAAATGCTAATTTGACTGGACTATCTACTCGAACGGTTTTTTTTGTGTTTCTTGGTGGCAGAAAGATATCCACTGATGACTTTCTTTCATTAACCCTTTTAGTGCCGGACGACGATATATCTTCATTCGGTACACTTGCGAAAAGCGTCAACGACGATATATCGTTGCGCTTGTGATAGCGCTTTATTCTTCGCATTGCGAGAAAGCTTGATCGCTTTGTTTCCAAATAAATTTATAAAACGTTATAAACGATCTAATTTAATTAAAGAATTTAGAAAACAGTTTTTTGACTTTTTGTACATTATATGCCACTTATTTTGTAGCAGATAATCCGTTTGTTGCTTACAGTATGCCATCGAGCTAACCTTTGTTTGTTGTTATTTATTAAAAAATAAATTGGAAATGCAAACGATATACTTCGTACTAAATGGTTTTCGCTAAATTATGATACAACGATGACTTTTCGTATGTGCAAATACGTTTTGCAAGAGACAACTCAAATAGGCAATACATTTTTTATGATAACTCGTACTTATGTTATTCGTATGATTTTCAATGAGTAATGAAAAGTTAGCGCCGTAGATTTATTCTCTATTTTGTTCTTAATACGTTGCTTTTGGAAATATGTAAATATTATTTTTAGTTTGGTTTTTATGAGCTTCTCTCAAACCCTAGTAAATTGGCCAAATTCGTTCGGTTACCTTCGCATAGACACCTCTTTTTCGGTGGCCAGTAAAAGGGTTAAAGCCACCAAAGCCACTTTTGACAAATCAAATTCATCCACAAGTCGACCAATCAAACTAAATTCACTTAATAACGTATGTCGTTGCTAAAAACGCTGATTTTGATTTGATGATGTAGTTTGGGAGTTACAATCTATCAGTTGATTCTAACAAATTCTATAGGTGGCAAGATATCTCTGTCTAACTTATTTGAAATTATGAACCAATACAATAGATATGACAAAGATACCAGATATTCTCCCTAGATGTTTTACTATCAGTTGTTTATAATTTCTAGAAAAATAAAGATTAAGTTTCATACAATCTAATAAAAGAACCATTAAAAAAATATGTAAATCTACCCTCTTCATATGGTTAACTAGTCCACCTTTCACAATAACAAATAAACAACAAACAAACAAACAAATAAAAGTACATAGACACACACACCACAATCACTGATCTAAATTTCAAAACATACGTTAATAAAATTTCCAATTATAGTCAATTTATTTGTTACGTTACTTTTTATAGACTTTGTTTTATTTTTTATAATTTGTTCAACAAAAAAAAAGCGAAGAAAAAAAAGCGTAAATATTTATAAAACTGTTCGATATTTACAGAACCGAAGACACAAAAGAAAAAGGAACGAATAGAGACACTTTGGCGTCAAGTCAATATAGAACTTCCAAAATAATTCTTTACAATTCTATTATTATTATAAAACAAATCGATTTTAATGTTGAATTTTATACAGTTTTCGGCTTCATTTGAATCAATTCTCTAAACGACAAACCATGAAACGGTAATACTAGCTTTAATATAATCAAAACCTGATCAGAATTGTAATTAGACGTATCGAATTTTCCATATTATTAACATTATCAAATCAATACCGAAAAGTTGTTAGATAAACAAAATGTTAATACCATTGGGCTTGTTAAAATATGATTTTTCAATCTGATCTGGAAAAAATCAAAACCTCTTCACAATTAAATCATTTGAGTTCAAACCAAATGTTAATTGATTGTTACTAATTGTGGAAATTCGTATTATCTTACCAGTGATTGGGGTGTTTTGCAGTTCGAATAAATTTCTCCAACTTGATATCGATACTTGTTAACTCGATTTAAATTAAATAACACTGCCACCAATAAGCAAAAATAGATTCGTATATTTTAAGAACTTGAACTAGTTTAACAATTCGTTTTTGTTGTTTATTTTTTTTCTTTCAACAATTATTTTTATGTTGGATTACGACAATCTAAAATCGATTTTTTAATTAAATTTAATAATTTTCCAATAGCCACACAACAACCAATTACTATAGTGTAGAATTTTTCTGTTCGAAAATGATTGTTTTTACAAATTCTAACAAGCAGGTGTTAGTGGGTGTGCTTGATTCTTTCCTTTATACCTGGCGACCTGCCAAAATACGAAAAACCACCTACTACATACAAGCAGACACACACATATATACACGCACAAACATTTAATACTTACTCGCAATTCGTTCGATTCATCTAATATCTTCCTGTTTCATAATAACACTATCGATTTCTAACCATCAATCCAATTAATTTTGTAATTATTATTAATTGCAATTAATTAAATGATAATAATGATGATAGTAAGAAATGTTAAGTAGAAAAAATCAATCGACCTCTGCAAGTCAAGTTCGTCGTTTGTTTCTTTCACTAAATATTAAGGGTGTAACTATTGTTTTTCTTTTTTTGTAATAAAAAATAATAATAATGATAATTACACAATTGTACACATACACATTTAAGATTGTGATAATTTTTAAATAATTCTACAAAAATACGTTTTCTTATCACAGGAGATTTTCCACAACAATGCCAGTTATATGCAAAATTCTACACATGTGTAAATTAGTGACGACATTTTTTTTCGGTAGCAATACAGCCAACTGTATCACTAAATTCCCTAAAAATAACACTTGTCATCTATTTATACAAGGTCATTGACGTAGAATAAGGAATCGTGACGTCACTCGTTTCTCTCTATTAAAATTTTGTGCTAATTTTACCAAATTCGTTCTAAAGTGGATTCATCGATCAAAGGGTTACTAGATTTGACAGATGGCGCGTTAAACAAAGTACATAATCCCAAGATTGTATAACCGATTTGTTGGTTGAATGTGAATTTTTAAACGTCAAATGTGACAAAAAAATTCCCCATGTATATGTGGAAATGTAGGTATTTTTAGGCCGTTCACTTGCACACTTGATGTTTAAAATTCACGTTCAACGAGCAAATTTGGTATAAGCGAAGCTACGGATACAAAGAATGAAATCCCTAAAAATATTACTATATTCAAGGGTGCCAACTTAAATCTAGGAACGCTTTGGTCGATGAATTTTGTATACAATACGATATCAATGTCATTCCGTTGGAGATATGCTATATAGTTTGTACATCCTCAAAAAAACATTTGCTCCTCCTAATATTTAACTGCTATTATTAAGACACTTATAGTGGATTTCGGGACCAAAGGGTTACTCGATTTGACAGATTTGTCATTAAACAAAGATTGATAGATAGATAGATAGATATACGGATACATTCTAGTTTTATGTTGGCACCCTTGAATTTAGTGATATTTTTAAGAATTTATTTTTTTGTGTCCATATCCTCCTGGGACTAGGTACTGTGTTTAACGATACATCCGTCAAATCTAGTAATGATTCGGTCGGTGAATTTAGTATAGCTGCTTTTGCGATAGAAATTAATCTCCTGCGAGACAAAAACTCCCTTGTTTTACTTCATCAAATAATGTTCCTTCGTGAGTGCCAATAGTGTCTCGAACCTTTGTTTCATGCTAGAGATCGACAAAAATATCACTAGATTTAAGCGTACCAACCGAAATCTAGTAACCCTTTGGTCTGTGAATCTACTATATACTAAATTAATCGACCAAAGGGTTCCTAGATTTAAGTTGGTACCTTTGAATTTAGTAATATTTCTAGGGATTTATTCGTTTATGTCCTCGTCCGCACTTACAATTCTGGAAGTACAAACTTTGTTTTGTCAAATCTACTAACTCTTTGGTCAGTAAATTTCGTATATAGTATATTCACGCACCAAAGGATTACTAAAATTCGGTTGGTACACTTGAATCTAGTGATATTCTTAATGATTCCTTTGTTTCCATATGTATCTTATTAGCCTGAGATTACGTGTTTTGTTTAACGACAAGTCCGTCAACTCTAGTAATCCTTTTATTTCTGAATCCACTATATCTGCTTTGTTACTTAAACTGAAGATACCTATGACGTCATACATCAACATGTTGAAGTAGACGACCTCTATATTTATATCACCTTAAAAATCAATGTCAAATTTGAATATTACCAACATTACAAAACTAAAAAACTAATTTTTTCAAAGAATAAAACAGTTTATTGTTAGAATTGAATTAATTTAATTATTAATTACCTTAATTAAGGTGAAATCAATTAATTTATTAATTCTATATAATATTAATTGTAGATTATTGATAACCACCAACCATGTCGTCGAAAAATGTAAGTAGAAGTTTGGATGATGACCAAACATTAAAATTGAACATTTCAGATGGATAAAATAGTAAAAATCTACAAAAATCTTGCTCAAATTCCTGCATTAATTGGTGCCAAATTAACGGACAACCAAATCGTCCAAAGTATATGGTCACAACGTAATTTAGAACGTGGCAAAACAATGAAATTTCTACGCACTCTAACGATTGATCATCAATTAAAAAAACAAACCGATTCATTACCTATTGATATAACCAACGAGTAATCCAAACGAATTCAACAATTTAACCAAAATAATAATTGTTGATTTCTAGATTATTATCATTATTATCGCCATCGGAACAGTATCGAGCAGTTTTGAGGGATTTAAACGAGAAACAATATTTAGAAATATGGAAAAATTACACTTTAAGTCATGTGGTTGATTTAAACGCTTTAGATATACATGGTAGTGTCTATACTGATGGTGAATTTGGTACATTCCAATGGTCACCGGATGAAACAAAACTACTGTATATTGCTGAATTGAAACCACCGAAATCGGAACCGTTCTGCAAAAGAAACCAAAAGAAAAACGATAAAAAAGACGAAACCACCACTAAAGTAATTCAATCGAAATTCCAAAGATTTCCATTAATTATTACTTAAAATTGTTAGGGTGAAGAGTACTTATTTGTACAAGATTGGGGTGAGCAATTGGTTGGTAAGAAGAAATCGATTATCGCTCAGTATAATCTAGAAAACGATAATATCGATATATTGAATGGTATACCGGATGATATATGCCCAGCTCAAGTAGTTTATTCACCAGATGGTACTTATGTTGTTGGTGTTGCCTATAAAACCGAGCCTAGAAAATTGGGCCTAATCTACTGTACAAATCGTATTAGTACAATCTTTAAATTAGATTTTGACGGCAATTACGGTGAATTTCTTCAAATTATCTTATATCAATTATAATATTTCTGAATTTTAGTCGAATTAAATTTGGATAATAAATCGGTAAAATCGCCAATTTTCACACCAGACGGAAAATCGTTGATTTGGTTGCAACGATCAGCCGCTGGTCCACATGCTGGAGCAATGGCTTTAATGAAAGCTGATCTACCGTTAACCGTACAAACCGAGCCTAAAGTAGTGGTGGATATTGTTAAAAATGAGATAAAAATAACTAATGATCGGAAATTTTATGGTTTATTCAATGCAAACTTTGTAAAACGTTGTTTCGCTAGTAATGATCGTTTAGTATTGTCAACCAATCAACGAAATACGATCAATTCGTATATTGTCGATATTAATAATGGCGAAATAACTGAATTAATCTACGACGATAGTAGTTTGATCGTTTTGGATGTTTGTAATGATATTATTTTAGCAAATAGTCGAAATTATTTAAAACAGGATCGTTTGATTATCGGCAAATTACCAGAAGATCAAAGCCCAATAATTTGGAACGAATTAACCGCCACTTCAATTGTGCCAGGCTTAGAGAATTGTATTTACGAATATTTGTATTTGACTCAGAATACAGACGATACTATTAGTAAGTCGGTTTAAAGCAGAATATCAGACAAATTACTCTTTTTGTTTTTAGAGGATTTCACAGCAATCTATTTAGGCCCGAAAACCGGTAACAATAAATCGATTAGTTTGATCGTTTGGCCTCACGGTGGTCCGCATAGTGCCTTCGCCAATAATCTATCATTAGAAGCTGCCCTATTCTTATCGTTAGGATATGCTGTTGTTTTCGTAAATTATCGCGGTTCTATTGGATCCGGTCAGGATTCCGTTGATTATCTTCTAGGAAAAATCGGTAAATCAGATGTAGCCGATTGTATTCTAGCTTCTAAAACCGTACTGGAACGTTATCAATTTATCGATCCAACAAAACTTGCATTAGTTGGTGGTTCACATGGTGGATTCTTAGTGACGCATTTAAGCGGTCAATATCCGGATATGTTTAAAGTTGTTGTAGCTAGAAATCCAGTTATTGATGTAGCATCAATGAGTGTTATTTCCGATATACCGGATTGGTGTTATGTTGAAGCTGGTTATGAATATACGCAAAAAGGACAAATTGACGATGACATATTGATGGTGATGCGGAAGGCGTCACCGATTCAATATTGTCATCAAGTGAAAGCACCAACTTTACTACAAATCGGTAGTAAAGATTTACGAGTACCACCACATCAAGGTTTCGAGTATTATACAAGACTTAAAGCTAATGGTGTCACAGTCAGGTAATCATTATCACGTTTATTGATGATTTGTTGTAATGCAAACGGTTTTAGGATGAATTTATATGATGACAATCATCCTCTTGGAGCGGTTCCTAACGAAACAGATCAACTTATAAATACAGTCATGTGGATTCAACAGCATTTAAATTGATACAATTTTTCTAAACCGCTATCAATAAATTTGAGTTCTACTAGTATTTTGGATTTTTTAAGATACCTTTGACAGTATAAAACAGGATCTAGGAGAGGAGTTTCGGTCATCAAACCCTCCAAACTTCTTAAATATGAATTTATTCCAATTTTACAAAAGAAACAGCACTCAAGCAGCTAACAGCGTTTCTTGTACCTTTTTCCATTGTGTAAGTGGACCATGTTCCGGTCGGTATTGAACATTACAGCCGTCCGGTGCCAAACGACCTTGTTCTTTCAAATCCTCATAAACTTCACGATCGTACTTTGTAAAACCGTATTTCTTTGAAACGTAGATCTTTTGACGACCGGGGAACTTGAATTTGGCACGACGTAGTGCTTCAACAACTTGTGCCTTGAAACGATCACTCGACCGTACACTCATGATCGGTTGACCGATACGGACTCTAGCAACGGTACCTTGGGGTTTACCGAAGGCGCCTCGCATCCCAGTCTGGAGCCTATACAAATCAAATGAGACATACGGAAAATTCCAGACTAGTCGACTTACTGGAATTAATAAAAAAAAAATCAATAAATACATTCAACAACTTTTATGGTTATGACTCACCATCTTGCGGGACGACGACCCATTTTGGCCTAAAAACAAAATAAAAATCACAATAAGACCGAATTATATTATTTATAATGGATAATAATGAGAAAATGCAACAATTTAGTGGGATTTTCGTTAAAAATAATGTACGGATGATTAAAATATTTACAAAAATTTACCTGGAGTCAAACGACACGGCCAGAGAAACAATGGAGAAGATTGTGATCGGCGCTACCAACAATCAACAGGGTGTCAATAAAATCCCTAAATTGGTATGTAGTTAGCGCCATCTCTACAAAAACAGTTGAACTAAATTTGAAATTTTTGATTGAGTTTATTTGCGAATATATACAAAATTAAAATAATTTACAGTGTAAAAAACATAAATTCCACAATTCTATATAATAAAACCGAGACTTCTTGGATTTATAACTATATACCCAATTACCGAAATACATGAACTTTTATCACAAATGAGTATTCGAGTTCAATTAATCAATTATAATAAATCTCAATTGTATTGAGTTTGAAAAAACTTCTAAAATAATTGCTTTAATAATTTGTAGTATTTAAATGTGTACAGCTCTATCTGTTGAACCATTATTAGCAACAACGGCTAATAAATGTCGTGTACTAGAACCGCTCGTATAACTCTCACCACTACTTCTAGCACTAGCATGGGATAATGGTGTACCAGGTAAACGTTGTGGTGTACTCTCAACACTACTGATTTGTCCATTAGTTTCATA
This sequence comes from Epicauta chinensis, assembly GCA_021725515.1. Classification (NCBI taxonomy): domain Eukaryota; kingdom Metazoa; phylum Arthropoda; class Insecta; order Coleoptera; family Meloidae; genus Epicauta; species Epicauta chinensis. The sequence continues at coordinate 238,065 of JAEDXX010000130.1, forward strand.
TAATGGTCCAGTTGTTGTTGGATTCGGTTCTTCGGGTGTATAATAATCCGACTCATCACCACGCTGTTCATCACCATTATTCCCTACAACAATTTATGCGTTTAGATAAAATGCCAACACTGTATGTATAGTCGCGATCAAAAAATTTTGGATGACAAGGACATCTAATTGTCAGTTGGTGTAGGACAGCCTTTAATATCTTATATTCAAAAAGTCATTATTTTGACATTTCGAACGTTAACAATCACAGTAATGCCTGGCCCAGATCAAACATTTTTAAACGTCAAAAAACGCCGTCAAAAATTTTTTGATCGCGACTGTATATTGATTATTTACGGTAATTTTTGTTTTTTTCAGCAGTTTTTGTTGTTGCTGTTGTCGTTGTTGTTGTCTCCTCATGTTCAGTATCTGTATCATCGATAGGTTCAACAACATCAACCATATTTAATGCTAAATTACCATTCCGTAGAACATCATTATTTTGTAATAATGGTGATAATTTCTCAGCTTCACTATCATCATCACCATTATTCTCATCTTTATCAATTTTCTCATTAATATGTTTGATTGTGTCACGTTGACGATGTTTTATACGTGGACTTATTGTATCTTTTTGTTCCGATAATAGTGGACATTTTGGTGTTTCTTTAACATCTTCTTCACGATTTGTCATTAAAACACCATACTAGAAATTAAAATAATCACAATAGATCAACGAAAATAATTATCGTTTTCATAATAATAATAATAATACTTCAGGCGTTGTAGGATTAGAATTTTTGCCTTTGATCGGTGTCCGTTCAATGCTTTTATTTAAAATTTGCGCCGCTTGTATAGCATGTTCACTATCTGGTGTTTCAACTAAATCCGGCATTGCTGATGGTGGTTGTCTCGGTATACATGGACCATTTAATGCTTCAATTAATGAAACTGCCTCATAACCTGGTGGGATATTATCACAACTACCCTACAATTAATTTTATATTAATCAACTAACAATAATAATAATATTGAACAAAATTTGCATACATCAGGTGGATTGATTGTTGGTAAACTTGGATTGGCACATTTTTGTAATGCACGTATTTGTAATAATGCACGGAATGGTGCACGACATATTGGACAATTATTTGCTTGATAACGTAATGAATCGGCACATGAATTACATAAACATAGATGACGGCATGGTAATATTAATGTATCACGGACATCACACATACAAATTACACATTCTGAACCGTTATCTTCAGTCTCATCGTCTCCAGTTTGCTACAATTATAAATTACAGATAGATAATACAAATCGTTGCCGAAACTCCAATTTTAACATCCGTAATTGTTCTTAAACTGTTTTATAACCTTATACAGTTCTGGCATCTCATTTAAACCTATATTTTAATGCCCTTTTTAACCCCGTTCGAGGGCGAATTTTCAAAAATCCTTTCTTAGGGCGCGTTTAAAGCACCAAAGGAATATATGTGCCAAATTTAAACTCTAACGGACGGATAGTTTCGGAGATATCGTGATGAGTGAGTCAGTCAGTCAGTGAGTCGTAAATCGTTTTTGAAATATAACACAAATTTGTTTTTTTTTAAATGGAACCTATATTTAATTTATCGCTCATTAAATTGCTTATTTTTTTCTGATTTCAAATATATATAGTTTGATATAGTTATAATCAAAAATGCGGGAGTTATTTTGAAAATTTCGATTTCGCAAGTAGTGATTACAAAAATTATACTCGAAAGGACTTTAGAGTGCCATGAAACAAATTTTACCTGTTGCAAAAGAAGAAAACAAAAGAATAAATAGCAACCAAAATAATAGTTCGTTGACAAGCTAAAAAACAATTGTTTCATAGCACTCTAAAGTCTTTTCGAATATGATTTTAGGAATGTTTCCCTTCGAAATCGAAATTTTTCAAATAACTCTCACATTTTTGAAAATAACTATAGCAAACCATATATATTTGAAATCAGAAAAAAATAAGCAATTTAATGAGCAATACATTAAATATATGTTCCATTTAAAAAAACACAGGTTTGTGTTATATTTCAAAAACGGTGAAAGCTAGAGAAAATATAATTAGCTAAATAGAATCAGCTTTAAAAACTACATTGAAAACAATGAAAAGAAAATGAACTTTTTCGATAGTCTACGAGATATGAGGCATTTTTGAAATCGCGAAAAAATGAAAAACCGGAAATAACTTGAAAACAAAAGAACATAGCAAAAATCTAATTGCACCATCTGACTAGTCAGGAAAAAGTAGGACAGGAATGTACAGGCTGGACCATTTTCGATGGTTTTGCAGGGTATCTCCTATAAGGAGAGCTCGTACAGAATAATGGATAGTACATTCCTGTCCTACTTTTTCCTGACTAGTCAGATGGTGCAATTAGATTTTTGCTATGTTCTTTTGTTTTCGAATTATGGCCGTTTTTTCACTTTTTTGCGATTTCTAAGATGCCTTATATCTCGTAGGCTTTCAAAAAAGTTGACGCTTTTCCCACAGTTTCTAGTGTAGTTTTTAAAGCTGATTCTATTTAGCTAATTAGATTTTCTCTAGCTCTCACCATTTTTGAAATATAACACAAACTTATGTTTTTTTAAATGGAACCTATATTTAATTTATCGCTCATTAAATTGCTTATTTTTTTTCTGATTTCAAATATATATAGTTTGATATAGTTATTATCAAAAATGCGGGAGTTATTTTGAAAATTTCGATTTCGCAAGTAGTGATTACAAAAATTATACTCGAAAGGACTTTAGAGTGCCATGAAACAAATTTTACCTGTTGCAAAATACGAAAACAAAAGAATAAATAAATAGCAACCAAAATAATAGTTCGTTGACAAGCTAAAAAACGATTGTTTCATAGCACTCTAAAGTCTTTTCGAATATGATTTTAGGAATTTTTCCCTTCGAAATCGAAATTTTTCAAATAACTCTCACATTTTTGAAAATAACTATAGCAAACCGTATATATTTGAAATCAGAAAAAAATAGCAATTTAATGAGCGATAATAAAATATGTTCCATTTAAAAAAAACACAGGTTTGTGTTATATTTCAAAAACGGTGAAAGCTAGAGAAAATATAATTAGCTAAATAGAATCAGCTTTAAAAACTACATTGAAAACAATGAAAAGAAAATGAACTTTTTCGATAGCCTACGAGATATGAGGCATTTTTGAAATCGCGAAAAAATGAAAAACCGGAAATAACTCGAAAACAAAAGAACATAGCAAAAATCTAATTACACCATCTGACTAGTCAGGAAAAAGTAGGACAGGAATGTGCTATCCGTTAGTTTGTACGAGCTTTCCTTATAGGAGATACCCTGCAAAACCATCGAAAATGGTCCACCCTGTACAAGTCTGTAAGACATCGTGCAATAAATGTATCAGACGAAGATAGAGCTACATTTTTCCAAATTATTCGAACATTATTCTATTAAATCTACTACAGTCTTTGCCTTTTCATTATCTCAAGAAATGCTATAACTGTACACTGAGTAAACAAACAGAATGTTGCAAAAATGAAGAAGAAAAGACATATTTTAATTCAGTAGATTGTTAACACAGGAATTCTTAACCTGGGGTTTACGAGACAATTTCAAGAGGATCACTGTGATAAATCTTTGTAAAGTGTGTTCGAGTATTTCCAGAGAGTGCACATTTTGCACCAAACGAATTAGACGAAGACAAGTATATTTCCGAACAATGAATTGGTCTTTGTCTGATACATTTCTTCGTCGTATGGCAAAGCTGCCGAATGTTTATTACGTATTTGTCTCGATTCTGGAATAAAATGGAACATCGGCACCCAAACAAAAAACACTGTTAAAATCGGAGTTTGCAGTTGTAGTTTTCTTAAGGGTATCTCATTGCGCTCTAGATATCTCTGCATAAGTCACAGAGTTATCAAGAGAAATAACCCTCTTTATAATAATTTAAAATAAAAACCTTATCGTTATTCTTATTTTCAATTCCATAAATCTCTTGCAGTAAATAACATAAACCATCCACGAATAGTTTCTGTTTTAGAGCTTTCAAAACAAAAGTACCATCCGCCAATTTCTCAACAGTAGCTACAGTTGTATGTGATTGTCTCATTTCTATTTAAAAAGTAATTTAAAATAAATTTAAAAAAAAAGTAGAACAAGCAAAAATTCATTGAATTTGATTGATACCTTCGGGCCCTTCATCGGCAACACAATGTATGGCAATTGGTATAATTTCCCTATCAACATCATAAACTAAATCATCTTCATTAAATTTCGACGGATCAAAAATATGTAATGGTTGTGAGAATAATTGATTTGCACCACGTTTATAATGGAATGTTTCTGATATCATTGTTGGATCTTTCGATACATATGTAACACGATTTGGTTGGAAATCTTCCGTACAAAAATAATAAATTGTTATAGCACAACGTACATCACAATCAAATATAAATTCAATATTGAATGCTGAACTTTTACTTGTTTCAACATTATTTAAATCGACTGGTGCACGTACAAAACGTAATGATTCCTTCCTTATATTAACAAGGCTTTTTAATGTTTTTGTTGGTTCGTTTGGCTGTGGCGGTGGATATGGAAACTGAAATTATTCACAAATAACAAATACTATTTAAAAAAAAAATCAGAAGATTTCAACATACTGGGGTGGGTCTACTGCCAAGAAAGTTCAAATCAGAATTTTCACCAAATAGATACGATTCTGGTTGAGGTGTGTCGAAACGTTCACCACCCATAATAAAGTGACTACCAAAATAATTTCCTATAACAAAAAGAATTATAATTATTAACGTAACAGATGAGCCTTGCATAAATGATGACATATTTACCTGATCTAGGTGGATATTTATAGGCGTGATTGGCGATAACATCGACTTCTTCAACACCAGCATGTTGTCTGCTTGTTAATGCACCCATTTCGTTTAAAACTGATCACGTTATTAATTAATTTTTTCTATTTAATTTGTTAATAAATAAAACAAACCGACATGTCAAACAATTGACAGTCGACAATTGATCTGATATTAGCCACAAATGAACGTTGGCGACACTGGTAGACAAATTGAAAAATGAACATCAAAATATGTAAGTAAACGCGAACCGTTTTATTGCAGCACGAAAGCAGCTATATAAATATTATTTTTGTTCCAATTAAATATTTAAAAGTTCGGAACTTTTTGAACTTTAAGTTGAATATAACCTGTAATTCGTAATTTGAAATTATGTACTTGCGCATGCGCAGATTGCGCGTACTTGATTCGATCAGAAGTTTGAAAATAAATTAAATTCACTTGAATTCCATTTTTCTACAAATAATTATCCAAGCAGATTTGATGAGTTGACGAAATAACTATTATTCTTACAATCATTTTTGGTTATTTCTGTTAAAAATGCAAATGAATAGTAGAATATTTAAAATACGCGCTACAACTATCTTCATCCGTATTAATGCCAACATTATAAAAGAAAAAGTTACTAACTTCCATTACTGTTCTAGAATTGTTGTTGGAAACGAAATTCGCTAAAATTAATTAGGAATGCAAATTTACTATGGAATCTGATGAACACCACCAACAAAACGATAAACGTATAACTGTTGAAGATTTAAATATTGAAATATTGCCAATAATTTACGAAATAATCCGTAGGTTAGTAAACAATTGATAAGATAAATTTAGCCTACTCTCCTTTTATATAATCATTGTTATTTTTGTATATTCGTTTTTTTTTCTGTCTATCCGATTAGTGTCGAGAAAGATCATCACGACAATACAGCCAAAGCACGTGAGTCGCAGGATTGTTCGCAAAAAGTCTTGGAATTACAACGACGTTTAGATCAAGCCAGAGCCGAGGTAAATTTCAATCAAAATTGTCAGTAAGTAAAATTAATTCAATGTTTTCAGATTAAACTATTACCGGGTATCGATTATAGTAAGGAACAACAATTGAATCATTTGGAAGCGTTAAAGACGCAATTAAAGCTAAAACAAGAATTACTAGCGAAATACCGTTATAGATACACGTTTGAGATACCGAAATAATTCGTAAATGTTATAAGCCACTATGGTAGTACGTTTCATCATCAGAATCCTGGCAAATAATGAACAATTGGTACAGAAATTGAGTGAATCGTATCCTATGCGTCGTGCTGCACAGATAATCGTACGTGCCTTCTATCACGGAAAATATTTCATAGAAGAACAGGGTTTGAATCGACGTGTAACACCGGAGGAGTTTCGACGTGTCATGAAACAAATTGCGGAGAATGTGCAAGGACAATTGAAGCAGGCCCAAGATACGTTCCAAAAACGTACGAAACAATAAACAAAAAAAACAATGAGCAGTACGATTATATTTGTCGGTACACCGGAGAAAATCCAAAAGAATCCAGTACAGACCATCAAACAATTATTTCTAGTTAATCCGAACGATGTCGTGTTTCGTATTTTTGCCTCCTTTATACCACCATTCGGTAGGAATTATCGTCGTGTTTATATTGATTTTCAAGGACCATTATTGGCATTATTTCTATTAATTGCTTTTGTTAATTATGGTTGTTCATTGAGAATGACGAAATGTATTGGTTCACCAATTGAATCAATCTTAATCTATTGTATAATAATGCCAATTTTATGTTTTCTATTAGCAAAATTATCAAACTCATTGATAACATTATCGGAAATTGTTTGTTTAATTGGTTATGGTCTTTATGGACATTTATTAACATTATTTATATCATATTTATGTTATCAAGAACGTAGCAATTCGTTTTTCTTTTTTTGTTTGATATTGTTTGGTGGTTTAAGTACATTTCGTATAATGATGGTATTTTTAGGTACAATTGGTTTACCAATTGCCAGATTGTTAATTTGTGCTCTAGTTGCTGTTGTCAATATTCTATATTTGATATTTCTACATTTTGCTTATATGCATCGGACATTTGTCTATTAAATGCATTGGCATCAATAAACATTAAATAAATTAGTTAAAAATCAGTCTACTCTCTATTAATACAAACAAAACGTCACCTATATTGTTTGCCATCCCTGTATGTTTATGTACACTGAAGGCACTTTTAAGAGTATAAACGTCATAAATTCAAATTCACTCTTTATTGTTCATTATTTATCGCGATGTCTGTTTTTATTCATTACATTTGTTCCCGTATGTTCCACAGTTTTGTACGAAAAACAAGAGATTGCGCACTATAACTTACTTATACTCTCATGCCTTAGCTGTATACCATGTGATCTACTGTATTACTATACTCTGTTCATTATTGTAATATAAAATTTTGACAGACAAATGTCAAAATTTATGCAACTTATGTACTGAAAGTCCCTAGATTTTGACATGCTTGGGGCGATAAAATCTTAAGCCTTTGTTTATATATTTTTAAAAAATTAACATAGTTTTATTTTGTTTCTTAATTCATCGTAGTTTGATTTTGATAGCGAGATTCTTATGAGAAAATTATCAAATGGTAATTAAATCCTCATAGTTAGGGACTTTTAGAATAGTGAGTTGCATAAAATTTGACATCTTTGAAATATCACACTTTATATTACAATAATGTACCGAGTATAGTAATTTAAATGCAAGGACTTAATATACAGCGGTGATAATTGAAATAGGCACATTGGAAGTGAAATAGAGACACCACTTGCTTTCGTACTTTTTCCATAGTTCAAACTGGGAAATGTCAGAAGTCGCAGTAGTGTTTTTAAGAAAAAGTTAGAGATATTCAAAGTCAGTTTTTCTCAAATTTTTCTGTTTAGTTCGTTAATTTGTCGTAATGCAAGTAAATCGGAGATATACACTTACGGTATTCCATCTAAGCACCAAGTAGACAATCAAAGTTGTTATCGGTATTGAATAGACTTTTTTGAGGACAGAAACGCATGATACAGAATCAAACTAGTTTATATTTCATTAGTTTTTATGTTTTTCAATCATTTGCACCGGAAAATAACCGTCGCTTTATAGTTTTTACCCTTTGACGCATCTACGATTATAAGAAACTTATTGCTGAACAAAACGGTTATATTTATTATAATGATAGATATTTATTGTCTTTTAACAATAAGTCATTTGCCTATAAAGAAGCCAAATGTACATTAAGCAACTTGCGACAGTATAAAAAACGTCGATTTTTCTATACAGAATGGGTTTTTCGTAATGCAGCTGCTTCGCTTGCCTTCACTGTATAAGCTTTCTAGTAAATTTCTGCAATTACAATTGGCTAAGCTGTTTTCTGTAACTCCACCAATCAAACATAACAACAAAAAAATCCCCTACAATGCTGTATTTATCGTAATTATTTCCCAATTATGTTAGGCATTAATTATTGATAAATCAACTTATGAAATTGTTAAACAATTATTCTCAAATTGTATAAAAATAAATGTCAATTTGTGTCGAAACGCTAGGGACACTAGGGATTTTTTGTTAATGTGTGCGTTGATTGGTAGTATCGTAAACAGCTGGACGACTGGACGAGTTGTCAAATTGACGGACGACACACGAAGGCGCAAAAGTATGTAAATATTTATATTTTTTAAAATAAAATTAATACAATTTCAATCGATATGTGACAATAATTTAATAAATAAAATGAACAATCGATCAAATGATTCAATTTACTGTCAAAATTAGCACTTGAAAATATGGTAAAAAATTACGCCATATGTAATGAAGTTTGCAATATTTTTTCCAATTTACACAACTCTTGATCTATTTTCGGTATAAAGTAGAATATTTTTAATTTCATAAAATTGCGCCAACGAACGCGATCGAGTTATCTGTTAATCCTGATAGAAATTCCCGAAACAAATAGCGATTGAAATTGTATTAATTTATTGTGCAATATTATCTTATAGACTTTTTAAACTTATAGTTTTCCCCCTCATAATCGGTATGTTAGTTGTGAGTGTGGTCATTATCAACTATACAGGCTTCAAATTTTGGAACATGTCAATGAGGCGAATGTTACAGTAATTCAGTCAAATCGTCTAGTAATTATTTATTTATTGATTAAATAATGGCAGAAACACGGGAGTCATTAAGCTCATTTGCCGATAAAACTGTTAAATCAACGGAATTCAATCGGATTCTTGGTAGAAGCATTCTAATAGCACCAACGGAAGAACAATTCGATTTGTTGTTACAACAATTGAAACAACAACTAGGCGAAGGCCGTGGCGAAGTTATTCTAGAGGTAAATTGTATTAGTAGTAATTTTCATAGATTAATCGTCGAATTTTCGTAGATTGGTGGTTCTGAGGATGGTACAGAAAATGGCTTATTAGAAGACGAATTAGATGCGGCCGTTGCTACACTCCAATCCTTAGCCACAACTTTAGAATGTAAATGTGTGAAATTACGTGAACGTAAAGATGTACGTGGCGTTATCTGTCAGTATCTAATCCGACGGATTTTAGGCCAAAGCGGTAAATTCTGCTATTTTTAAAACCAAATTTTTTATTATTTTTTTTATACAAAAAAACATTGTAGATTTCTTGGAGATTCGTGTAGCTGTTGTTGGTAATGTTGATGCTGGTAAATCAACATTATTAGGTGTATTGACCCATGGTGAATTGGATAATGGTCGTGGTCATGCTAGACAGAGACTGTTTCGACATAAACACGAAATGGAATCGGGACGGACAAGTAGTGTTGGTAATGATATTTTAGGTTTTGATGGTGATGGTAATGTTGTCAACAAACCAGAACATGGTGCATTAGATTGGCTGAAGATTTGCGAGAAAAGTTCCAAAGTCATCACATTCATTGATCTGGCTGGACATGAACGTTATTTGAAGACTACAGTCTTTGGGATGACTGGACACGCGCCCGATTTCGGCATGTTAATGGTAATTTCTCTCCACCTCTATTTCACCGATTGTACAAATCTTTAAACGATTATTTCTTAGGTGGGTGCTAATGCCGGCATTATTGGGATGACAAAAGAACATTTGGGCTTAGCACTGGCATTATCCGTGCCCGTATTTGTTGTAGTCACCAAAATCGATATGTGTCCGGTAAATGTTCTACAAGATAATTTAAAAATGTTGGTGCGAATTTTAAAATCGCCTGGTTGTCGTAAAGTACCGGTTATGGTGAAAACAAAAGATGATGTTGTATTATCAGCAACGAATTTCGTATCGGAACGTTTATGTCCAATTTTTCAAGTATCAAATGTATCTGGTGAAAATTTGGATTTATTAAAAACATTTTTAAATCTATTAACAACACGTATGGAGTATCATGAGAATGAACCGGCCGAATTCCAAATTGACGACACTTACTCGGTTCCGGTAATTAAAATCAAAGGACCAATTCTACAATTGTTTTATTCCGGCAGAAATAAAACGATAGTAGAATCGGCACTAAAACTTTGTAGAAATTAATTCAGAAAATTAATTCAATTAGGGAGTTGGTACTGTTGTATCTGGTACAACACTGAAAGGGGTGATCCGATTAAACGATACATTAATGTTAGGACCAGATCCGTTGGGACATTTCCAACCAATTGCTGTTAAAAGTATTCACAGGAAACGGATGGCGGTTAAAGAAGTACGAGCAGGACAAACTGCCAGTTTTGCATTGAAAAAAGTGAATCATCTCTAATTTTCATTGATGTATAAACTAATTAATTATTGTTTAGATTAAAAGATCTCAGATTCGTAAAGGTATGGTAATGGTATCACCGGCACTAAATCCACAAGCTTGTTGGGAGTTTGAGGGTGAAATTTTGGTCCTCCATCATCCTACTACAATCAGTTCGCGTTACCAAGCAATGGGTAAATTGTCTCTTACGGCTGAACTCTGCGCGACTCTACAGTGTGCTGCCATTAATATGCACAGGAGAATAAATGCGAGTCTTGGCAAAAGAAATTCATTCAACTCAGATTTTCACGTCTTTTCGGGAAAACTAAATAATTTTCATTTGGAGTTACAACTTATTAGTACCGGAAACGAATACCAAAAAAATCTAACAATATCCAATCCTCGGTATAAAATAAAACGATAAATAAAAACGAATTGTTGCGCAGCTTAACAACATTGTAGAGTAGAGGGGGTTTCAGTATTAAGCTTTTTGAATCTATTAATTTTTATTTTTTGAAAATTTAGTACATTGTGGTAGTATCCGGCAGACGGCTAGTATTTTAAAAATGTCCAAAGATTGTCTCCGGACCGGCGATAAAGCTCTGATCCATTTCCGTTTCATTAAACATCCAGAATATATGACATCGGGTCAAAGGATGGTGTTTCGTGAGGGTCGTACGAAAGCTGTTGGTAATATTGTGCGAGTATTTACACAAACAACACCAACACATTCAACGAATCGTATGAAACAGAATAAACAACAAAGATCGGGTAATCAACAACAACAGCAACAGAAATCGACAACAATCAATCAAAATAATCTTCAAGAGGTTGATTAAATTTTAAAAAAATTATTCAACTGTTAAAAAAATAAAAGAATTTATAGTTTTCAGAGATTGGTAATACAATCGATGAGACAACATTTGAAGGTAGTGTCGATAAACGTGAGAATCTTGGCCAGAAGAATGGTAACAATCAGAAGAAGAATCGAGGGCGACGTGGTGGTCGTGGCCGATCGAATAATACAAACTTAACAAAACCATTAACAGAAACCACAAATATCACTATAGCTAATCAGACGGTATCAACAAAAGTGCAATAATCTCAACAAATTATCACGTTTTATTTCAACTTTATGGGAATTGTGGCAGAAATTTGTGTCCATTTTAAAATAAAATTAGATCTAGTTTTATGGATTTCTATAAACTATCTTGTTCGTTCTCCCATGCTAGTATTTTATTCATGTTTGTTATACTTTTTGTACTCCACGGTTCTAGTGGATCCGGTGAATCGTTATTATCGGAATCGTAACGTCCGTTAGCCGAATGATAGGGTCTCTGTTCACCTGCTGGCGTTATTCTAGAATTATTCGTATTTAATGTAAAAACCGAATCGTTTATATTGTTACTATTACTTGTTAGTTTTGGCGGTTTTCGGCCGTTTCCTCTTCTTCTGTCGCTTATTTGTCGATTGGACATCAACACCACTACCAGAACCTTGTACACAAAGCGTAACTGATAGATTCTCATCGTTTAGAGCGGCATCGATATTTATCGGACGTATTAATGCAACATCAACGTTCTGTTTCAATTCTTCTCGCACCAACTTAATTCGATCTTCATCGTTCTCTTGTACACTATCAATAGTTTCGTTATTCTCAACAATATCCGAACTTGATTCGGAATGATGGATCAACAGTTTTTGTTTATCGGAAGTTTTGGATTTTGTTGCAGATCGTGCGCGACGTATCCGTGAAACTTTCCCCAAAATTGGTATTTCTACAAGCGAAATTATTAATAAAGGGGGAATTATGGATAAACTCGAGATTACCGCCGAAATTCTCCGTATCACTCGGCTCCAATACTTCATATTTCTTCTTAATTGTCGCTTCGACTTTCTTAACAAAACTCTCAGTACCGGCGAAAATGCCCGCTAATGTTGTTACACTGGTCGATTGTGGTGGTGGTTTTAATATAATCTCATCGGTTTGTTTCAAATTGGCAGCCGATAAAGCCAACGATTGCAACTGCTCAACGGTTAGAGTATTTTCACTCAAAACTAGCTCGCGCAGTGGATCATCTACTGTTTTCGGTAATTGTTGTGTTTTTGGTGGATTCACCACCAACTTCAAATCGTTTTTACCCTTTATAATGTCTGTATTTTCAGGTTTTGTTGGATTAGTTGCCGAATTTCCACTTTGTGGCGACTTATTGATGTCAAGATCTTGGGTGAACGCCATCACATCCAGTGCTGTAGTTAACGCATTACCGACTGCACCGTTCACATTTTGTTGATTTGGTGGCCTACAATCAGTCGAATTATACCAAAGATTTCCATATTATTTGGAAGATTACCCTTTAACTTTGACCGGTGTATTAATCGATTCTCGACCCCACATCAAACAGCGCATCTCTTCACCGGTCAATCCGCGTTTCTTTAGCGCATTTATAGTAACTTTACCGACACGTTTCCAATTCGCTAAGGCGCCTTTACGTTGTTTGGCGCGTGTCTTACTTTTCGATTTAATAATTAAAACGCCACGTTTTTCGACAGTTGGATCCTCATTACTTGGTCCCAGTGAGATGCTGTACTCTTGAAGGTAATGTTGGGCATCCGTTTGCGGTATGGCACGTTCTAAAGCTATGACGATTTTCGCCCATTGTTTCACCCATTCTTTTTCGCTTTGTTCAATAACGTGCGCATACGTATTGCCCATCATTGCTATCAACATATTCAATAGAAGAATCGGTACGAATACCATGAAAATAACGAAGACAGTTTTACTAACAGCCGGATAAGAGGTTAGTGATAATTCTTGATACTATAATCGAAAGAACAAAAAAATCAGTTAATTGATGATAATAATTGATACGATTGTTTACATCGTAATTGCCAAGAGTGATTTGAAATAGAGCCATCCAAGTCGTTGCGTACGTATTATACAAAGAAGTCTTAACACCAGGAAAGCCTTTGTAAAGAAAATAGAACGACTGCGAGAATCCGAACAGAACAATCGTGTAAATTATACCAAATGTCAACATATCACCCGTTATCATACTGTAGATCATTGTAACGAACGGTCCAGTCAAACGTACGGCTCTACAAACAGTAAAATCATCAAAAATTCTCGAATAATTCCGACAATATTTACCCAGCAAAGAACATGAGTAAGAACCAAGATCCGGGTGCGGCGAACACAAGAATAGCCTCTTCGGTCTTATGATCACCGTACAAACGGCACGGTATACAGAACAGAATCAATAGATTCGATATTAGAAAAATTAGTTTCGGTGGTGAGTTGAATTGTTGTTTGAGGAAAGCTAAGAAGCCTTGGTTGCGAATCTCGTCGCCTTGTTGTAGAATCAAATAGCTGAGAACACCGAGAATTGTACCAATTTCACAAACATACCGTGCTATAACTGTAAAATCGTCGCTCCATTGCAATAGAGGCTCGTCCGGATCGTCGGGACGTAAATATATGGCCAACGATAAGAAGATTAAATGGACAGTCAAGATTAGAAGGCGTTTCAAGAATTGATTCTGTAACGAACCTGGTTTTAGTCTTTAAAATTATTGAAAATTCTAGAAATACTCTAGCAAAAGTCTTCCATTTTTCCTCCAATAACCGTTGGATTATGCCACCATCTAACATCGCTAAATGCTCCTCTTTTGTACCGTTCAAAATTATAAACAATGCAGAATTCCAATCTGAAACATCCAATTAGTATCGTTATTATTACAATTAGTTGATACAAACTGGTTCGGCCGTCTGGCAATAGAGTATCCAAAGCGTTTAGAAAGTATGCCGAGCAGGTGATGTTGCTATAACGCCAAAATTCTTTGGCTGATAATTCCAACATCTCGCGGAACACCTCGGCTCGCCCCAGTTTACACGCTAAAGTCAGCGGTGTTAATCCGGCTTTATTTGAAATCCCATTACTGGCCGGCAATTTCGGATGTCGTAAAGCATAACCGAACATATCCTAAAATAATGTTTTGTATTGTTAATCGTATTGATGCGATCCTTCTACTCACTAATTTATCACAAACGACCACCATATGCAGGATCATATTGCCGAAATTGTCTTGTAGATCCGGATGGGCTCCATTGTCCAACAATAAATTGTAGACGCTCTCATTGGCGGTACAAGCGGCCCACGCTAATGGATATTCACCCAAATACGCTAGACCTTCATAATCCGTATGTTTGACCGGATGCGGCCGTTGTTGGTCTTTTGGTAAAAAGAAACTACCAATCGCTCGTTGATTGACATTCGTACCGGCCTCCACTAGATCTTGTACTAATTCGTTATTATTATAAGCGATGGCTAAATGTAGAGCACTAGCACCCAAATACTCTTCACCTTCAACCACATCAACCGCCAACTTTGGGAAACATTTAATCAACGTACGTGCTAATCGCGTATGGATTTTCGTATCACAAATGATTAATACGTGCAATAAAGATTCACCTAATGAGCCACGGTATTGCATCTGCCAACAGGCCTCATGGTCCTCCCATTTACCCAACGGATCGAATCGACTCAATGATGCCTCTATTGGTAATGTGACCTGTTCGTTGTCACGGAATTTCCAACGTAAATATTCTGAACGATTGATGATTTGTCCTTTACCATCTTGATACATTAATTGGCCGAATTGTTCACGTATCAATTTCTCCACTTCAATCTGACCACCGGTATTGTATGCATCAATTAATTCACCACTCTTTTTATAATTGGCTAATTTATATAGGAGACATTGGTCTTGATTGGAGGCTTGACTGATTACACGATCTAATATTGAGCCGCCTTGGTAATTGTTGATTTTGCGTTTCTTACACGGTTTACAAACTGTAGCCCCCATTGTTGCAGTGTTATTATTATTTGTTTAGTGTGTTTTGTCTAATCGATAATGGGTCAGGGTGAATTAAATATGTCAAGGTATAGGTGATTGGGGATGATACACACTGGTACGGGAAATTCTAGGCAAAACTCTTAGGAAATTTGCAACATTACAAAATCGATCAATGATTTTTTCCGATATTTACTATACCTTATCGCTAGAAAATATGGAATTAGCGTAACGTTGTAAAATCTAAAGTATAAAGGCAAAGTAGCCGCACAATGCAATAAAACTACTGCAGAAATTTCAATCTGAACCGAGAAATGCAACACCTATTTAGACCTGCCCCAAAGTAGGTAGATTGTTAAAGGATGAATGAATTTTGAAAAACAATTTCAACACAAATTTCAGACAGCTGAATAACGGGGAAATATTGTATCATTTGTTTTTTTAATAATTTTACTTATTCATCTTCACTTATATACCTATAATATTTCCTTATACTATAGCGTGTTATGTAGGTATTTAACAAGAAAAATAGACACTTGTTATTAGTCTGTTTTCTGATGATGAAAAATAACAATTGTTAATTTCTGAACATTGGCTGACAAAAATATGAGACTCTACATTAGTTAGTTCAATTTCTGTTTATTTTGAAATTAACATATCTAAGTCAAGAATTTCAGCCGCAATCAAATTAATCGATTACTTTATACAAAAAACAAAATGAACCGAATGGAAATTGATAAGCGGACAAATATAAATTGATTCTTTAGGGACAAATTCTCTATATATGGAATAAAGAAAAACTGTTTCATCATCTTCTTCGTCTATATTGAAAACGTATATTTCTTTGTCATTATGAGCATGCGATTACTAAGACGGCGATATGTTAATTTGGTTGTTTCAAATAAACACAGCCTCTTCTGCATTTACTTCAAAGAAAAGAACTTGAAGCGAACCGAATTTATTATTTGGAAAAACCAGTCAATTTAAAGAAACGAACTTTCTCAATTTCCAAAAATTTTCAATCCTAAATTTCAACAAAGCCAGGTAAAAACAATAAATGAGGTGCCATCAAAATGTGATCCATTCAGTTCGTTCGACAAATTGACACTGATGATGAAGTTTATTATAGTGGTCGCCTCATTTTAGTGAATTTTGACTTTTTAAGCCAAATTACTTTATGGTTGGGGTGCACAAAGAAAATTTTCTACAGTAATTTCTATGAATAGCAATGGATGATTTACAACTCGTACCAGATGCCGACAACATTTCTTTAAAAGCAGGTATTTCTACCCCTACAAAATAAGAATGAATCTATACGTATTTGTATAACAAATAAAAGAATATTTTCAATTATTTTATCAATTTAAAACAAAAATAAAAGTAAGGAACTAAATATTGAAATAATTAGGATATGTATTAAAATATAAGATATGGGACTAATATAAAAATAGATATATTTACAAAGAATCGTTTTCACCGTTATCACTTTCATCGGAATCTTCATTGTCATTTAAATCTACAATAATTTCTGAGCATTCACTTAAGCCAAGGAAACTATTTTCAATTTGTATTACGTGCCGAACACAATTTTTCCACAATTCTTCACCCACTTCATTCACAGTTGCTCTTATTTTGTCCACTACGGAGGCGCTCAAATTTGGTGCCGTATTGTTTTTCCTAATTTTTTGTTTAAATTGGCTCCAAACAAGCTCAATTGGATTCAATACGCAGTAATACGGAGGCAATCTTAAGACATTATGCCCCAAAGAGGACGCATAATCATCCACAACATAAGTTTTATGTATATTACTCCGCTTGACAATATTCAATAAATCTGCCTTTTTACAAATTTTTGGAAAAGTAATATTATTATTTTCCAAGAAACCAACAATTTCACTTTTTCTGGAGCTTTGATTGGGAATCTTCTTTTTCTGTCTCGAATCTGGCACTTCAGTTAATTCGCACGTGGACTTTAGCGGATGTCGATCTCCTTTTTTTAAAAGATTATAATAAACATTTTTTATTATCATTTTAGCTTCTAGCGGTAGACGAATTCTTGCTAATTTTTGTTCAGTTATTTCTAAAAAAATAACCATAATTCATATAGAATGTTTGGTCAACAAATAGTTCATTACTTCTCACTTTCATTATTTTCCTCAACCGTTTCTACGTCTATAACTTCGTCTTCATCACTTGCCCTGTTCACTTCACAATCTGACAATAAGTACAAAAGATAAAATTAGCTAATATTTTTGGTATTTATAGGTAATTAAATTTAATTATATTATTCATTCATACGTACCGTTTTGCATTTCAACATCTTGTACATTATGATTATTGGTAATCCATGGCCGCCACATTTTTAATAACGACTTTTTGATAGCACTATTGAAACCTCTGAACAGTCTGAACACCACAAATTTCAAACACAAACTGTATGAATAGAAGATTAACAGAAAAGGAGTATTGAAAATTTTAGAAAGCTACTCTATTCCCGATTTTCTACAATTTTCTAGGAATTTTAAACTTTCTACACTATAGTAGGTATATAAAAATACCCTTAAAACATAAAATTAGGAAAAACAATACGACAGTGGGTGAAGAATTGTAGAAAAATTATGTGCCGCACGTAATACAAATTGAAAATAGTTTCCTTGGCTTAAGTGAATGCTCAGAAATTATTGTAGATTTAAATGACAATGAAGATTCCGATGAAAGTGATAACGGTGAAAACGATTCTTTGTAAATATATCTATTTTTATATTAGTCCCATATCTTATATTTTAATACATATCCTAATTATTTCAATATTTAGTTCCTTACTTTTATTTTTGTTTTAAATTGATAAAATAATTGAAAATATTCTTTTATTTGTTATACAAATACGTATAGATTCATTCTTATTTTGTAGGGGTAGAAATACCTGCTTTTAAAGAAATGTTGTCGGCATCTGGTACGAGTTGTAAATCATCCATTGCTATTCATAGAAATTACTGTAGAAAATTTTCTTTGTGCACCCCAACCATAAAGTAATTTGGCTTAAAAAGTCAAAATTCACTAAAATGAGGCGACCACTATAACACTTGTTGTAGGTTTTGTAATAATACATTTTTCATATCATTCACCTAACCACCCTATACTTTTCCTTATTTCATCCCTTACTGGCAAGAAATAACTCTATAACCTCCCCGATGGTTGTTGCTGGACGGTTCAATTTACGTTTATTATTTAAATAATCTTAAATAATGAATTAAAATTACATTATATATAGAGGATTTGATCTTAAAGGATTTGTTTGTATTTGTCCGTTAATTAATTTTCATGGGCTATTTTTTTGTATTTTTTGGCTTTCAAAATAAACGGAAATTAAACTGACTAATGTAGTCTCAGATTTTTGTCAGCCAATGTTCAGAAATTAACAACAATTGTTATTTTGCAATATCAGAAAACAGAATAATAATAAAATTATTAAAAATACAAATGATACAATATTTCCACGTTATTCGGTTGTCTGAAATTTGTGTTGAAATTGTATACTACGCACCACGATAACTGAAAATGACCTGAGAAAGTTTGCGGTTTTGGTGGTTGAGTTTTACAGCTGCACCCCAATAAAGAAATTAACGAGGGACGAACTGGTGGGTGAAAAACAGGCCCGTATTTAGAAAAAATGACTTTGAAACGTTTTCTAAATTTTCAGCAACCAATTTCAGAAAAATGAATATACAAGACATTTTCTACCTACTTTACTAAAGGTATTTCAAAAACAATTAGATGCTTTGTTCATTTCCAAGGAAACCTTAATCCTCTCCAATACTTTTATCGCCGTCGAGACAGTATGGAAAGTATTGGAACAATAGCTATGTATAATTTTACCTGTGTTTATTTTTGTATCTTTATACAAGAGAGGGCCAAAAATTTGAGTACGGATGGTGTTAGCATTGACATCTCTAAATACTGTAATAAATCATACTTGCAAGTTTGGGTAAACAACCGTAACCACAAGGTACTTGGCCCTCGCCTGAGGCCTTTCAGTTATCGTGGTGCAAACTATATTTCAAAATTCATTCATCCTTTAACAATCTACCTACTTTCGGGACAGGTCTAAACAGATGTTGCATTTCTCGTTTCAGCTTGAAATTTCTGCAGTAGTTTTATTTATGATCACTACTTGTAGTGAGGGTCCATTGTACGGATATTTGCCTTTATACTTTAGATTTTACAACGTCACTAATTCTCAATTTTCTAGCGATGGACTACTATACAAATTCTGTTTAGTTTATTGTCATTCCTTTTTGAGGTTCTTGTATGGCTATAAACGTGTAAAAATGCGTGATTTAAAACTAGAGCATAGAAGGCAGATTGTTTAAACGCCGGCAAGCTGTAGAACCAAATACAGAAGAAAACATCTAGGACAGGGATTATCAATTAGTTTCATTACGGGTCCGTTTATAACAAATATAAGTCTGTCGCGGTCCCCGTTTGGTAGATAAACCAAAAGAGATCAGAACTCTTGATTTATCGTTAAATAAAATAAAATAAGTACCTAATTTTAATGCGAAAAATGACATTTTTTAGTCTAGTGTTAAGTGGGTGCAAGCTATTGCCATTAGGAGAGAGTGGGGTAGTTGGGAACACTTAAATTCCAACCCTCAAAAATAATAGAGAAAAATTATAAACTAAAGCAACTTTTATTTCTACATAAACTTTGGTTATCTATCCACTTAGTAGTCATCAGAGCCGGACCGAGTCTTAATTACGCCCGGGGCAAACAAGGATTCCATGCGCCCTATTCGTTATCTATTCAATAATATTATTCACATTTAAGTGGTTTTGCGCCTCTCTGGAAACAATGTGCCCATTGTCCGCAAACGGCGCACTGGATCCAATCTTCTTTCGGTGGAAATTCATACTTTTCGTAGCATATTATGCAAAAGAACGTTACTTCGTTTTCTTTTTTTTCTAAAAAAGCTTTCTTCAAATTTTTGATTTCTTTACGCTTTACTTGTAGCTTCTTTGGTGTGGTTCCTGGGGATCTTTTGGTGTTCTCTGATTTTTTAGCGTTTCTCCCACTTCGTCTTTCCTGTTTTTTTTTTCTAATTGAACTTTTATCGGTGAGCTCGATAAAAACTGCAAAACTGCAAAAGAAGCACTATCATAATAGTGCTTCTTTTGTCGTTTAGAAATGGTTCTTGTTTTAGGAATGACAGGCACATTTATGATTTTGTTACGACGCACAGGAGTGGATCGAGGAGGAGTATTAATGGTAGCGCTCAAATCGTTTTCATTCCCAAAATCAAAAGTAGCATCCCGTGTTGGTGTTTGAGTCTGTCTCTATTAATGGGCTCGTTTAAATCTTGCGCGGCTGCAGTTTGATGAGAATCACATCCTTGAGTCTGACTGGTGTGGGATTGATCAGATACTGTATTTTCGAAGCTGTTGTTAAATTTATTAGGATCAATAGGATAAATTCCAGCAGCTTTAAATTCACCGACTGCCTTGCTAGACTAGCTGTTTTGTTTACGCTGAATAAAGAAAAATAAACACAAAGTAAGAACTTCTCATTCGAAGCTGGTGCAGTTTTCATATGCTTATCCTGATAGAGCCTTTGTTGAGCGGCTCTAGTAGTAAGAGTGTTCTATAATTTTTTTTTCAAATTTTATTTTCATATTCCTCTTAAGAAAATGTTACACGTCCAGTATAGGATCCACTAAAAAGTGCCGCCCCTAAAATTATGCCGCTCCAGGCAACTGCCTGTTTTACTGTGTGGACCGGCCATATAGTCGGTATAAAAATCGAATGTACTCGAATGTATTCGAGTCCTTTTTAAGATACTCAATTCAAGTACTCGATCATGTTCTCCCCAGCGGTTTTGGCGACACGAAAAAAACATGGAGTTTTGACGGTCTTTAAGCGGTCGAAAGGCGGAGATTTGTGTGTAGTTACGACACGCGATTCTGGCGGTGTTTTCTCAGAGTTTCCATGGAGTATTGCCGGTATTCACTCGGAGAATTGTCGATATTCCCGCGGCTTACAAACCGATTGTTCGTCCTACAATCACGGAGTATGCCTAGTTTTTTGGCCGAGTTTTGCTGGTGTTCTTAAAGGATAGTGTGAATACCGGCAATACTCCACGGGAACTCGGAGCAAACACCGCCAGAATCTCGTGTCGTAACTGCACACCAAACTCCGCGTTTCGACTGCTAAAACACCACCGAAACTCCATCGGTACGCCGAGTTGCAGCTGAGTTTTTTCCGTGTCCGTCAAAACCGCTAGGACTGTCGCTTCTTAGTATTCAGGCAGAGACGAGTACAAATTGGGCAAATATTAACACTTACTAAGTTCTTCGAATATTTTTTGAACCCCGAAACTATTTTACTAACTAAAACATTCAAGTATTGAACTCGAAACTAGAAAGTTTTCGAGTATTTGTTCGAACCATGAACAGAGCTCGTTTGCGCCAATACAACGACTCGAAAACGTTGCAATTGTTATTCTAGCGCTAATGTTCAAAATTAGCTCACATAATAGCTTTTCTTTTATTTTAAAATAATAAAGATATCGATTTTCAGATGAGATATACATCATATACAGCGAAGTACCAAAAAAAAATGATAAAATTCTCAATTTCAGACATAATTAATGGTAGATATGTTGAGATATTCTGTCAGTTTCTAAATTTAGAATTTCTATAATTATAACAAGCACTGTTTTGTATTTGTTTTAAAATTACATAAAATCACCGTTCTCTTTAATATTTGTGTTTATTGTTGTGAATTAATTACAAAACAATAATGGATAAGGGTTGTTGGAAAGTGGACGAGAACGATGAAGGTAATTTTTACAATCATTTATTCTATTATTAATTATTAACGGTAATAGTTTAATATATATATGTATGTATATAAAAATTTCCGAGAATTACGTATTATCGATAAATTTCATCGTAGGTCCTACTTTTTACAAACACGATAGACATCATAAATTTTCACATGAATTATGGACTGAAATGTATAAATCGAAAAATACCGGTTCGAAAGGTATTTCATAAAAAAAAGAATACAAATCTATAATAAACAAAATGTTACAGGACTCACATGATAAATAATCCGTCTAGTTTGAGCCAGAAGCTGTCCCAAATTTTTGTACAGTGTTCGGCGGACTTTAGAAAAGTTGTAAAACAACTGCAATCCAAAATAAACAATTATTTTTCAATTGTTATCTTTGTGCAATAATATCGCGTTCTAACAAGAATTCTTCAAGCTTTAAAATGCGAAGCTAATGGTAAAGGTGCCATGCAGCTTTGAGAGGCATTCATTCAGTGATTCCCAATCTTTTTTTTGTTGCGGTACACTTTCAACATTTTCAAAATTTGGCGGCACACTAACAAAAAAATAAGCTTAAAAATAGATAAAAATAATTTGCATATCTAAAATTTGGCGGTACACAAAAGTGTCACGGCACAGTGGTTAAGAATCGCTGCTCTAGTTTTTTGCAAACAATTCTCTATAGCTTTGCAGACAATTCTCTACTGTTTTGCAAACAATTCTCTGGTGTTTTGCAAACAATTCTCTATAGCTTTGTAGAAAATTTTCTATAGCTTTGCAGATAATTCTCTATAGCTTTACAGACAATTCTCTAGTGTTATGCAAACACTTCTCTGGAGTTTTGCAAACAATTCTCTGGTGTTTCGCAAACAATTCTCTATAGCTTTGCAAACAATTCTGTGAAGCTTTGCAGACAATCCTCTATGGCTTTGCAGATGATTCTCTATAGCTTTTCACACAATTCTCTAGTGTTTTGGAAACACTTCTCTGGAGTTTTGCAAACAATTCTCTGAAGCTTTGCAGACAATTCTTTAATGTTTTGCAAACAATTCTCTATAGCTTTGCAGACAATCCTCTATGGCTTTGCAGATAATTCTCTATAGCTTTGCAGACAATTCTCTAATGTTTTGCAAACAATTCTCTGGTGTTTCGCAAACAATTCTCTATAGCTTTGCAGACAATCCTCTATGGCTTTGCAGATGATTCTCTATAGCTTTTTAGACAATTCTCTAGTGTTTTGCAAACATTTCTCTAGAGTTTTGCCTACACTTCTTTAGAGTTTTGCAAACAATTCTCTGAAGCCTTGCAGACAATTCTCTGAAATTTTGCAGACAATTCTCTAATGTTTTGCAAACAATTCTCTGGTGTTTTGCAAACAATTCTCTATAGCTTTGTAGCGAGTTCTCTAGGGCTTTGCAGATAATTCTCTGTAGCTTTACAGACAATTCTCTATAGCTTTACAGATAATTTTCTAGTGTTTTGCAAACACTTCTCTGGAGTTTTGCAAACAATTCTCTAGTGTTTCGCAAACAATTCTCTATAGCTTTGCAGACAATCCTCTATGGCTTTGTTGATGATTCTCTATAGCTTTGCAGACAATTCTCAAGAGTTTTGCCAACACTTCTCTAGACTTTTGCAAACAATTCTCTGAAGCCTTGCAGACAATTCTCTGAAGCTTTGCAGACAATCCTTTAATGTTTTGCAAACAATTCTCTGGTGTTTCGCAAACAGTTCTCTATAGCTTTGCAGACAATTCTCTAGTGATTTGCAAACAATTCTCTGAAGCTTTGCAGACAATTCTCTATAGCTTTGCAGACAATTCTCTATAGCTTTGCAGACAATTCTCTAGTGATTTGCAAACAATTCTCTGAAGCTTTGCAGACAATTCTTTAATGTTTTGCAAACAATTCTCTGGTGTTTCGCAAACAATTCTCTATAGCTTTTTAGACAATTCTCTAGTGTTTTGCAAACAATTCTCTAGAGCTTTGCCAACACTTCTCTAGAGTTTTCCCAACACTTCTCTAGAGTTTTGCAAACAATTCTCTGCAGCCTTGCAGACAATTCTCTGAAGCTTTGCAGACAATTCTCTAATGTTTTGCAAACAATTCTCTGGTGTTTTGCAAACAATTCTCTATAGCTTTGTAGCGAGTTCTCTATGGCTATGCAGATAATTCTCTATAGCTTTACAGATTCTTTAATGTTTCGCAAACAATTCTCTATAGCTTTGCAGACAATCCTCTATGGCTTTGCAGATGATTCTCTATAGCTTTGCAGACAATTCTCTAGTGTTTTGCAAACACTTCTCTGGAGTTTTGCAAACAATTCTCTGTAGTTTTGCAAACAATTCTCTGAAGCTTTGCAGACAATTCTCTATAGCTTTGCAGACAATTCTCTAATGTTTTGCAAACAATTCTCTGGTGTTTTGCAAACAATTCTCTATAGCTTTGCAGACAATCATCAATGGCTTTTCAGATAATTCTCTATAGCTTTGCAGACAATTCTCTAGTGTTTTGCAAACACTTCTCTGGAGTTTTGCAAACAATTCTCTGAAGCTTTGCAGACAATTCTTTAATGTTTTGCAAACAATTCTCTGGTGTTTTGCAAACAATTCTCTATATGGTGTTTTGCAAACAATTCTCTATAGCTTTGCAGACAATTCTCTATAGCTTTGCAGACAATTCTCAAGAGTTTTGCCAACACTTCTCTAGAGTTTTGCAAACAATTCTCTATAGCTTTGTAGGGAATTCTCTATAGCTTTGCAGATAATTCTCTATAGCTTTACAGACAATTCTCTAATGTTTTGCAAACACTTCTCTGGAGTTTTGCAAACAATTCTCTGGTGTTTCGCAAACAATTCTCTATAGCTTTGCAGACAATCCTCTATGGCTTTGCAGATAATTCTCTATAGCTTTGCAGACAATTCTCTAGTGTCTTGCAAACAATTCTTTGGTGTTTTGCAAACAATTCTCTATAGCTTTGCAGACAATCCACTATGGCTTTACAGACAATTCTCTATAGCTTTGCAGACAATTCTCTATAGCTTTTCCCAACACTTCTCTAGAGTTTTGCAAACAATTCTCTGCAGCCTTGCAGACAATTCTCTGAAGCTTTGCAGACAATTCTCTAATGTTTTGCAAACAATTCTCTGGTGTTTCGCAAACAATTCTCTATAGCTTTGTAGACCATCCTCTATGGCTTTGCAGATAATTCTCTATAGCTTTACAGACAATTCTCTATAGCTTTGCAGACAATTCTCTATAGCTTTACAGACAATTCTCTAATGTTTTGCAAACAATTCTCTGGTGTTTTGCAAACAATTCTCTATAGCTTTGCAGACAATCCTCTATGGCTTTTGATTCTCTTTTGCAGATGATTCTCTATAGCTTTTCACACAATTCTCTAGTGTTTTGCAAACACTTCTCTGGAGTTTTGCAAACAATTCTCTGAAGCTTTGCAGACAATTCTCTATAGCAGTGATTCTAAACCTTTTTTTTGTTGCGGTACATTTTCAACATTTTCAAAATTTAGCGACACACTAATAATCAAATAAGCTTAAAAAGAAATCAAAATAATTTGCATTTCTAAAATTTGGCGGCACACTTCAAGAATTTGACGGAATTTGAGAATCACTGCACTCATCTGTTTGTTCCTAGTTCTAAACTATACGGTTTCAAATAACACGATTTTTTTTAAACCTATATGTACTGTGTTATAGCACGTTCAAAATTCGACATCCTTTTTTACTTGTAACAAGTGAAAAACGATATATTAGAAGGAAAACAAAGAACGGGGGCGCTACTACGGGAATTTTTATGTTGTCTTACAAATTTCCTAGTCTAGACAAGAATTATTGTTTTGATTAAAAGCTCTAGTTGGAGCTGATTGTGAGTTGCAAAACGATTCTGTGCACGAGCGAAAGCTCCTAAGCGATGGCCCTTTTTTAGCGCTTAGATACTAAAACTTTTGTTTTCGGAAGTGCTAGTAGGAGTCTATAGTATAGAGGGCGTCGCCCCCAAACTCTCTACTTCCTTTTCTACCCCAAATCTCTCTCTACTAGTCCATAGGGATTCGCCGTGGTTATTTTACGACTTCTACTAAAGCCATCGTCCACTGTACTCATTTGTATCATCTTGGACGAATTTTGGGACAGCTTACGACCTTTGTGAAGTTGCCAATAATCTATCTTGAAAATTCCAGCAATCTACATTGATTTGGAAGATGATGAAGAACAACGTGCCGACACAAAAGAATACTCACAATGGTCAAATCTACCCGATATACTATTAGAAGAGATCTTTTCCTATTTAACAATACGTGAGAAATATTATGCGAGTTTAGTATGTAAGAATTGGCATCGTGCCTTCTATTTACCACACGTTTGGTCACGATTCGTATTAGAAGATAATACATTAACACGTAGCCGTTTCAATTATTATTCCGGTTGGCAATACGTTTTAGATCATTTACGTACACAGATGTGTCTATCGCAGGTCGGTTGTAAATTCCGTCAATTAACATTTGAACCAATGTTGAATTTTTATAATCTATACGAATTCATGAATATGGTGTCGTGGTGTACCGAACAATCTGTTAAAATCAACAAACCCGAATTGGGTGTTGGTTGTAATATTAATACGTTGAAATTCACATTTCCTTGTAATATGACGAATCGTGAGAATGATGAACGGGTACGTTTATTTGGTACAGGTGGTAAATTGTTGGGTGCATTGAAACGTTTAATGTCGAATTTAAAAAAAATGAAACGTTTAGAATTGATCGATTTAATGCTAGATCCGAAAGAGGCGCAATTCCTCTTGGATGAAGTCGCCGAAAATTGCTATTTAACATTAAAAACACTATCCATTATCAATGCAACACGTATACCGTATCAGATCTTACATGTAGGAGTCTTTTTAAATTTGCAAGTATTTAATATTGGACAAAAAAACCGATAAAATTAACGATTAACAACAGATTAATTGTAGACGTTGGTGTTGAGTCCGCAGAATCTTGCCGATGATGTTGTCGAATTGTTAAGTTACACCAATTTAAAGAATTTACATATCTTACAAAATCGTTACACACCGAACGATGTCAATATCAAATCGGTTTCGTTTAAATCGTGGCGATTGTTGAGGAAGAACAGTCAAATGGATGTTCATCTGCAGTTGGAGAGTATTAAAGATCGGCCGTTGATATGGCAAGAAGGGGCGCCGGTCAAGACAATTCTCTACGATTCCACGAAAATCGGAGTATTTACACCTGAAACCAACTATTAACGAAATTAATCGATTAATTATGTTACAGCTACAAACCACCTCACTACTCACAGCTATCGAATTCTACAGAGATACGTTACGCATCTACGGCCATAAAAGTATACCCCGATTCGGTCGCAGTAAATCGTTTCATGAACGTATCGATCAGAATTTGATAATGTTAGTTAGAGAATGTCCAAAATTAACGACTCTGGTAATTTTGTTGGTACTCTCATATTAGAAATGATTGTTAAACGGATTTAAAGGTTGTTACAGAACGGATTTCAACAGCTACAGTTCTACTGTTGGCCCATATTGGTCGTAATTTACGTTATTTGTTCGTTCGAGGTAATGCGGTGATAATACGTTGCGATTGGCCACGTAATCTAGAATGGACCGATGAGTTCTGGCAATGGCTCAAATTCAATGCACGTAACTATCAATTAGTTGAACAGGAGATTAGTCAAATCATCGGCTATAAATGGAAATTTCTAACCGATAGAGAATTTCTAAATTTACATCTCAATCTGCATCGAATGTAAGAATTATGGATGGATTAATTGACGAATTCTAAGAGTCGATTCAATCTGGTATTTCGAATGTGATCTGTTGTGATATTTGTTTATAAATCAACAAATAAAATTTCTGCGTTAATTTTATTCATTTTTGCTCACATTTATGAACATTTGTGAATATAAAGGTCCCAAAGTGTCAATATTTCTTTGCATTATGATACGTAGCGTATTTGTATAGGCTTCAGTTGGACGGGTGATTGTCGGATCTCGCCAATGTATACCGTTCGAGTCGCAGGTGAATAGAGCCGGGGATGGTATATGGTCGCGCATATAACACCAAATGCAATCCTTCAAAATTGCAACAATCTACAAAAAATAAAGAAAAAAACTTTTACTTCAGCTATTTTAAAGCATAGACAGACAAATGTATCGGATAAAGACCGAGAAACATAATTATAAAATTCATCATTTCCTGTCTTTGTTGTGAGTGTAGTGAGCAACACTATTTTTGCCATAACCCTAGACGTACAAGAGAAGGACAAAAATATAGAATGGAAACAATTACTATTTAAATCAAATAATTATCAAATATTATTTTTAGAAATAACGATAACTGGTTAGTTAGAAATTTTGAATTTCTGTCTTTGTCGGACACATCTGTGATTATAGATGTTGCCACACAAAATCACCATACTCACAACAATGATAGCAAATATTCTTTTATATAGAAATTTAACAATTTGTGGTGACTGTA
This sequence comes from Epicauta chinensis, assembly GCA_021725515.1. Taxonomy (NCBI): domain Eukaryota; kingdom Metazoa; phylum Arthropoda; class Insecta; order Coleoptera; family Meloidae; genus Epicauta; species Epicauta chinensis. Next base: position 266,911 of record JAEDXX010000130.1, read on the forward strand.
TTATTTCAGTGTTTAAATAGTCTGCCACAACTGTATATTTATTACATATTTAAACTCACGATTTTTGGTAAACTATTCTAACAGACGCCTATTTCTTTATTTGTGTAAAACGTACAAAAAAGGGTTTGACATTCACCCTATAAAATTAGGGGTGGAAAAGTGAAATTTTCATAAATGTAATTGTTTATTCCTTTAACCCCAAGTCAAACATAGAAAAACTGTTTAAATCGTGCGATATCAAATACAGAGCCGATTTTGGGTCACTTTAGCCCGAGAGCTTGTGTTCAAATTCGTGGAGGTATTTGATAAAAGTTAGAATTTTGTTCGGTGATAGCTTTGTCCCGTTTTGATAGTAATCGTCAAAGAGGCTCAATGTTTTGGAAAATTTATTTAGAAAGACATTGCCATTGTCTCAATCAAAATTTTAGAATACTAACAATTGCTTTTATTTTGAACCGACAATTGAATGTTGCCAAATCCACCCTTGGGCGTCTCTTTCAAGTTTCCAATTACCTCCTCAGTCCTAATCCCTTTATCTATATTCTGTATTGTATTTTCATTTACAGAAGACATTCTTTTTGAAACATACTGTATTTTTAATACCTTTCGCCTGCTAGTGTTAGTGTAAGTGCCAGCGCCTTTCGTATAAAAATAAACATCCTATGCCGAAGCGCTACAGAATTCTTACGGAAGTGGTAAATTTTCAAATAATTATGATTTTTATGCAATATTAATATTTTGAAAAGACCTCAACCCCTTTTTTCCTGCTGGGAGGGACCCTACATTAGAGCCGCACCTGAGGCCTTCTGGCCCGTTGTGTGCACCTCCAATTATCGGAGCCTTTACCACATCTGTTCTGATCCTCTAATGAAGCTCAGTTTCAAAAATCTTCGTCCCAGGTGTTGATCGCTGAGGCTAGCCAATGCTTGAAATTCACAGAGTACGTGGTGAGGAGTCTCCTCCTCTTCTAAGCACGCCCTACACATCTCGTCATCGCTTATGCCGAGCATATGTAGATGTTGATTCATGGGACAGTCCCCACAATTATTCTGAGATCTTTTCTGCCAAGTCTCAGCAAATCTTTACGGCGTCTAGCGTCAGGTCCTTCGATGAAGATCCTAGACTGACGCAGTCCTTTGTGTTCTCTCCAAACACGTGCCCTTACTCTCCTCTTTTGAAATATCAAGAAAAATATGCTGCCTTTGTCGGGCACATCTATGCTAGATAGTCTGCCATAGCTGTATATTTGTTACAAGGAAAGTTAGCGAATATTTAGTTAACTACTGGTAAAGGAGACTGCTTTAAAGGATGTGTCTTTCCATATTTGTTCCTGTTGTGAAATTTAAAGCGCAAAAAGGGGTTGCAAATTTGTAATTAAAATAGATAAAATCTGTTTATACCGTGTGATAAGCCTTAAAAGTCTCTATTATTAAATTTTTGAATTATAAAAAAAATATTGTGCGAAGATACTTTTGAGCTTCAGGGTGAAATTCAATCCAGTTTGCTTTCATTAATTGGGCAATTAGCATGAATAAAAATACGTGTCCTTTAGATTACTCTACTAAACCTCATGAAAATAATTTTCAATCTATGCCATGTATTTCTGTCTTTGTCCGAGACATTTACCATCAGATGTTTGTAAACAGGGTCATTCCATATGAAAACGTTTGATTGGCGAAGTCAATCTTAGATTTTGCTGTAATTTTGAAGGACTGTTCTATCGGATCCCAAAAAGCAAAATTTAGGCTCATTTAATATTTACAAGCAGCCGTTTCGGCGTATTCGAATTAAGGCTTTCAAGACATGTCATTTTTAGGCTTTATCAATTTTAGCTGTGAAAATTTTACTGTTTAAGATACCTGTCCGTTTGGAGCCGCATTTTGAAGGTGAAAGATAGTAGTTGTCATGTGGTAGATACAAATTTGCTCAGTTATTATCTGTCATTAACGAGATCGTACTGAAGATAAGTCTTTTTTAATCAATTTTTGTGTTTTTTTAATTGACTCCAGCGTCTCGACTGTTTAATGTAAGTGACTGATTTTACTCAGAAATTAAGTGTACATTAGGGTGAGCCAAAATGACTAACCTATCGAATTTATGGTCTCAAAAAGGCCTATATGTTGAAAAAAAATTCTCCCATTGGGAAAACTTTTTAGCACAGTTTTAAAAGGTGTCGGTAGCCATTTGAAATTTCCCATTTAAATAACACGCAAAAAAAAATGTTGTCCATTAAAAATGCTATAACTTCTTAACTGTTTGAGAAAAAAATGTTATCTATGCATATACTTGTAGAGCAATAAATTCTCTAAAAAAATATTTCAAATTTGATTTTTTAAATTCAAAAATTTATATACTTACGGGCTATGAAAGTTGATGAAAAATAGATATGTTTTTTTCAACTTTCATAGCCCGTAAGTATATGAATTTTGAAGTTAAAAAAATCAACTCTGAAGTATTCTTTTATAGAATTTAATGCCCTACAAGAATATGCCTAGACATTTTTTTTTTCTCAAACGGTTCAAAAGTTATAGCATTTTTAATGAAAATATCGATAATAGCTTTAATTTAAAGATATCTGTTTTTCATCAACTTTCATAGTCCGTAAGTATATGAATTTTTGAGTACAAAAAACAACCCTAAAGTATTTTTTTAGATAATTTAATGCCCTACAAGAATATGCCTAGATAAAATTCTTCTCTCAAACAGTTCAAAAGTTATTGCATTTTTAATGGACAAAAATTTTTCCGCTTGTTATTTAAATGGGAAATTTCAAATGGCCACCGATACCTTTTAAAATTGAGCTAAAAATTTTTCCCAAAGGGAGAATTTTTTTTTAACATATCATCATAAATTCGATAGGTTAGTCATTTGGCTCACCCTAGTCTACATATTATAGAAAGAATACAGCCAAGAGTCAACCCGAATAGCCCACTCTTTATATACAAAATCTTTGCTCTAAATTTTGAAATTTTTGAAAATCGTATTGTTTGGGCTATAAAATGAACGTTTTTACTGCAACATAACGATATGAAATTTACAGGATCTGGATGTCTGCAAAGCTCGTTTTGTTATTTTTATTCTTAGTACGTGTGCAAGTAGTTTTTTTGTAGCAATAAATACTATGCATAGGTCCTATTGTGTTATCAAAAAATAGTAGGTTACTAGTTATTTTTGTTTTGACAATGTTATTGCCTTTATTATAAAAATCACGGATTATCGGCTATTATCATTATTATACATATTTGTACATCTTTGTAAATACTATACTGGATGCTTTAAGTGAGGGGTACGAGGTGCAGTTAGCACGGACTTTAGTAAGGCGTTTGACATCATGGATCCGTCTGAATTGATCAGTACACTAGAGGACATTGGAATGCAGGATAAGGCCTTGGAATGGTCTAGGTCCTTTGTGTCTGTCAGAATAGGTAGTGTTGTTTCCAGAGCGTATTTGGCGACGCGTGGAGTATCACAAGGATCACACATGAGTCCAAAATATTTTATAATAGATACTAATGATATGGGAAATATAATCAGCTCGGAATATGAATGCTTCGCTGATGATACAAAAATCTATCGGGTGATCAAGAGGCAGGAGGACTCTACTATACTTCAAAATGACCTAGATAATCTGTTTAACTGATGCAAAAGGAACAATTTAGTGATTAATATTAGGAAATGCGGAGTTATGGTCTAAATTTGAGGCTAACGTTAAATTTGAGGCTAACTATCATATAAACAACATTCAGCATGAGAAAATGGCTAGCATGAGGGATCTCGGTGTATGGATCGATAATAAATTGAACTTTAATAAACATATAGACATGATAATAAGTAAGGCGAAGAAAACGCTTGGATGTGTCATCAGGCTTGGCAACGACTTTGAACAAACAGCAACGTTGCGACAGCTATATATCAGTTTAGTAAGACCGATATTGGAATATGGATCGGTCATATGGTCGCCTCGTTATGATTTCAACATCCTAAGATTAGAATCAGTACAGTTGAGATTCATTAGGCATATCAAGTATATGTGGAAACGTAATGGAATCGAATTAACAATTGAGGAAACTAGGCGAAAGCTGGGACTTATGAAGCTTGAACAAAGGAGGAAGATCATAGACCTCAGGACTATCTATCTTACCATTGTAGGATAGATAGTCCTGAGATCCTGGAAGAAATTGGGTTTCTGGTCCCAACAAAAGAATTGCGAGAGAACCGACTAGTAAAGGTACCTCAAGATAGGCGGAACTATGTGTTGAATGGGCCGAGAAATCGGATCCTTGCTACAGTCAATGAATATGCAAATCGGCTCAGCTTCTTTGGGAGTGGTTACAATCAATTTAAGAGAGAAGCCAAGGGAGTGTTGTGTGATTTTTGATTTGGCGATGTTGGGATGGTGTTGTTCTGATATGTCCGTGATTGCTGACTGCCTGTTGTTTGGAATTGACTATTTAGTTTAATTATTTAATTGTATTACAGCGGAACCTCAATTTGATTTGATTTGAATTGATTTAATTTGTAATTTGTAAAAAGATGTTAACTGCTGATAGCGTAATGTGGGTAAGAATAAAGAAAATTGTCCTTATTATAAGAATAAGGATAATCGCAAAATAAAGAGCCGATTGTCGGAAATTTTTATAATAAAAGCAAGAGCATTGTCAAAACACAGACAAACAGTAGCCTACAATTTTTTGATAAAACAATAGTACCTATATAATTATTGCTTCAAAAAATCACTTGCACACACACTAAGAATGAAAATAACAAAACGAGTTATGCAGTTGAAGTTGAAGATTAGAACTCAAGATTCTGTAAATTTCAAATCATTATGTAGCAGTCAACACGTTCATTTTATAGTCTAAACAATGGGATTTTCAAAATTTCAAACAAAGAATTTGTACTAAAAAGTGGGCTATTCGGTTTAATTATTGGCTGTATTTTTTCTAAAATATGTACACTTAAGTCAAGTAAAAACACAAAAATTGAGCAAAAAAGACTTATCTTCAGCACCATCTCGTTAATAACAGGTATTAACTGAACAAATTTTTATCTATCTTTATGAAAATTACCATCTTTTACATTCAAAATGCCGTCCCCAATGCACAGATATCTTAAATAGTCAAATTTTACAGCTAAAATTGATAAAGCCTAAAAATGACATTCGAATACGTCGAAACGGCCGCTTATAAAAATTAAATGTGCATAAATTTTGTTCTTTGGGATCCTAAAGAACAGTCCCTCAAAGTAGTAGCGGCGCTAGGATTTTAAAAATGGCTGAGAGATTTCAAGGGTGGACGAACAAAAAAAGCCTATATCATGAAAAAAAAAACTATAATCTTGATAATAAGACACATAGGTATTTTATTTTAAAACTAACCTCCTATTATTATGTTTACTGGCAAAATTATCAATAACTTCATCTAAGTCAATATTTTTCGCAATATCTTGTTCGATATTAATTATAGACAAATTCGTCAAGCGCTGATCAGACATAGAATTTCTTAAATAACCTTTTATTCTCTTTAAGACAGAAAATGACCTTTCGCAACCAGCTGATGAAGAAGGTATAGTTATAGCAATTGACGTAAGATTATAAATTTCATGAAATGCAAGTTTATACGTTTCCAAAAATTTCATAAATTTTATTAAATCATTGAAATCCTCTCCGTCGTGTTGGCAGCGTTGCAATGTTTGTGGAATTAATTTAATTTCTGACCTTATACTGTCCATATCACAATTATAATGTTTTGCTAAGGGTTCAATTGGGTACTTGACTAATTTTGGGAAATTGTTTTAAACTCTTCACAAGGCTGTAAAATGTTGTATGATTTTTTTCTTTTTCAAAAACGATGATCATCACGCTCATAATAGTGATTTGAAATTCAAACCCAAAAAAATACCGCCAAAACGGGAGTTGAAAGTCATGACGTAATTACTGTCCACAAATCTGTGCGTGACTGCCGCGCAGTGCTTGAATGCCGTCTAGAGCGTGAATGCCGCGCAGCGCGTGCGTGCGTTGAGCATCAGTGACTGTTGTCATATGGTTACCATGTGTTTGGTAGGAAGTGAAAACTCCATGTTAAATGTTGGCAACAGCCGCCATCTTGTTTGGGGTGGCACGCGCTATTCTACTTAGGTAAGCCATCTGAGCATTCGAGACAGTAACTACGTCACATACCGTTTCTGATCACATGACTTTTCGTTTGAAAACTTGACTTTTTAATTAATTAATTTTAATAAAAATTGACTATTATCAGATAAAAAAAGACTTATATCATAATTTTTATCGCATTTGCTAATATTTAATATGCCACACATATTGTTTTTCCGTTACTGTCAAGTACCCAATTGTATTCTCATTCAAAAATGAAGAATTTTTTGAATTTTTTCACTCCGACACTCCAAGAAGAAAATGGTTTTTGACAGTTTTCCCCCGCCTGTGGCGCACAGCAACAGCAACTCTGGCGTGCGCAATAGTGAAGCTGTGGCCCACTGTGGCCTTTATTTCTGTTCCAGGAACTACATACACAGAATAGAAAAACTACAAGCGACACTTTATGCCGGAACCTTTGATATTCGTTCTAGCAAGTTGATTTGACATCGAAATACAACCGAGAACATGAAATTATGCATATAATAACATGAAATAATTGAATGTGTGATATACGAGTAATTTATTATTATCGGTGCTGAAGAAAAAAAAATGGGTGGGCAGGCATAATTTAAGGTGGGCGCTCGACCACCCTTGCCACCCCCTAGCGCCGCCCCTGCCTCAAAGTTACAGCAAAATCTAAGATTAGTCAGCTTCGCCAATCAGACGATTTCATATGGAATGAGCCAACAAAGACAACAGAAATTAATAGTCTAATTGATTGGAACTGAACAATAGGAGGTCTCTATATTGCTCCAGTATACTAAGACAGTCTGCCACAACTGTATATAGATTTCACTTATTTGCCTGTCTTTATCCGATTCATGTGTGTACAAAAGAATATAAGAGTACATACCTCGAAACATTTAAGATGTGGCAATACATCCCTGATATTAGCCAATGGTGGCGGCAACAGTTGTCCTAAAGCCATAACATCAATCACACGTACAGTAATATCCATTAATGATTGATAATTGTCAGTGATTTGTGATTGTGTCTGTTCCCCGGTACTTTTCCATTGATGTATTAATGTAGCCGTTAATGCACGTATTAATACAGAACAATAACATAAAGCTGGACGATATGTTGCAATAAAATTCAATAAATCCCATAAAATTGGTGTATTTGTAAATAATTTCCTTATATGTAGATCACGTTCGATTGTAACTTTTGAGAATTCCTCATCCGGCCATGGTAGGCCATTATACATTACATCCGGACTAACAAATTGCACTAATAATAATGATACTAATGTTACACTATCAAGAGAGATATTAACGTAACGATTATCGATTGCATTATTATCATCAGGTAATGAACAACACGATTTGATTATGTTGATCAATTCAATTGTATTCGTCGAGATGTGGTTGTGTGGTAATTGATTTGATGAGAATGATTTACGTTTACCGTTACCAATAATACCGCCATTGAAAACCGATGAATGTTTCGTTAATGGTATTGTTTTATTCTACAATAAAATGAATTAAATTTAAAAAAAAAAACTACAAAAAACAACTTACAATTTTCTTATTTTGTTTTAAAAGTAATTTCTCGGTATTATCATCGAAAATCGTATTATTTTTAGCACCAAATAAAATATTATCGTTCCGGAATAGTGCACGTTCTAATAATTCACGTAATGCTAGTACTTTGGCTACTTTCGAATACGTACAAAGACGTCGTAACATATCGTTTGTACGTTTCAAACCGTTGATTTTCTTTGATGTACCCGTTTCGGTACAACAAATAAAAAAATAATCAACAATTGTTTGTGTTAAATTCAATATAATATCGATTTGTAAATTATCAAATCTTGTTGTTGTCGGTATTGATAGATTATCGATAATTTCTGCAATTCTATGTTTATTATCAATCGTTTCATTATTGAATAATATCGTTAAATTCATTAGATTCGATTGTATGGCTCGTGAAATCGGTTTTGAATTTAATACAAAAATTTGTCCAGTTTTCTCCCATCTAAAAACAATTTTCTTATCAATAATTCTGTTTGTTTTACAAACCAACTTACTTTAACAATGTTAATAGATTTTTCCATGTTAAACTCTGATTTGAATCATCTTTATTGTTCCGGGCGAATTTCTGTATATTTCTAGAGAAAATCTGTTCGAGTACCACAGAAAAATGCCCACCTTTCTCCAAATAGGGCCACTGATTTCTATCAATCATTTCATGTGAAATCATCTTTAATAGTAGACTTAATTGTTCGTTGATTTTTGCATTTTGAAATAAATATTTTATTGTTTCAATGAATGTTGATTGATTCTTATAGCCTAAATAAATTAATATTTGTGCTGATGTTTGTGAACGTATTGGATTTAAATTTATTAAATTCTCATGTAAATCATTTAGATTTTTTAATAATGAATTCATAATATTTATCGGCTTATCAATACGTGTATCTTCATCAATTTTGAAAATTACATTCTCTACAAAAAATAGAACAGGTAAATAGAATCAATTCACACAACAATGTCCAAAGTGGCATTGATAATCAAAAGTGGTCGGGTAGCTAAAACACAATTGTTACAATTGCTAGACGAAATCTAGAAGCTTGTTTATTTCTAAAGACAACAAAAGACACAATTTGGAGCTAACAAATCAGCAGACGGCTTTGTTTTACTCTTGGAGAGACTCAAGTAGATGCAGTCGCTTCGTATCCTTTGGTTATTGAGTAAGATCATTTCAAGTGGACCCCCCATTTCCTACTTAATCGTGGAATTCAAATTAATATATTCTAATATAAAGTAGTCACTGTCAATAATGAAACCCTGAAACGGTTTTTTAAAATTTCCATTTGAACAATATTTTTTTCACAATGAAAATTTTGGAGACTTTTAATTAAAAAATAGATTTCAGAAGAACCGTTAGAAATATTTTAATGGGATTTTCAGGCTCTATAGTTTTATATTTACATTTTGAAAAACAATTCTAAATTTGAAATTATTTATTTATTATCATATTTTTAATTAACTTTTAAATAAACAAATGAAAATTTTAATGACTTCTCCCGCAAATTATGATTTTTTTTTTATTGAGTTAAATTAGAGTGAGCTAAAATGACTAACTCCAAAAGGGCCTATCTGTTGAAAAACAAATTCTCCCATTGGAAAAATTTTTAGCTCAATTTGTACATTAAAAATGCTATAACTTTTGAACCGTTTGAGATAGAAACTTTATCCAGGCATATTATTATATTATATTATAGACAAGAATATGCCTGGATAAAATTTTTATCTCAAACAGTTCTAAAGTTATAGCATTTTTAATGAAAATTTCCGATCATAGAGCCTCAAACTGAATATATCTGTTTTTCATCAACTTCTATAGCCCGTAAGTATATGGATTTTTTGAGGTAGAAAAATCAACTCCGGAGTATTTTTTTAGATAATTTAATGCCCTACAAGAATATGCCTGGATAAAGTTTTTATCTCAAACGGTTCAAAAGTTATAGCATTTTTAATGGACAAAAATTTTTTGCGTGTTATTTAAATTGAAAATTACAAATGACCACCGATACCTTTTAAAATTGAGCTGAAAATTTTTCCAATGGGAGAATTTGTTTTTCAACATATAGGCCCTTTTAAGACCATAAATTCGATAAGTTAGTCATTTTGGCTCACCTTAAGTTATATGCATTATACATTTAAGTTTAATATTCCACAAGAAAATTCCACTGCCCGCTATTTGTTTAAACAATATGAATTTATTTATCCCCGAGCGACGAGCGCTATCTGTACAGCGCGTATAGCTATACACTCGACCTCCTCTCCAATCAGTATTAATAAATAATAAATTGTCTGTTACAATAAGCAACAATGTTATTTAACAAATTTAATTTTTTTAATACATTATCTATTTCAAATAGATATAATATTTGTTTTAATTTATAAACAAAGAGTGAAAAAAATTAACAAACAATTGAATTAAACATAAATTTCCCAGCAGCGTGTTACTTTTTTTATTGTTTCTTAAAAAATTTATTAGTTGTTATTTCCGTATCTTCCAAAAAAAGCTTTATAATAATGAAACTGACGGGTATTTTTAACAGGAACAGATTGTTGAAAATGTGGTTGGTATTTTTGTTCGTGAAAGTCCTGTTCCTCTTGAGAGCAAAAACCAAAAGCGATTTTTCTTAATGAATGACTGTAGGTAGTGATGTGCTTTTTATTGTCTCGCTGAAGACTAGCACGATAAGCTTGCCTTTTCATACTTCCTCCCAAGCCATCACATACTCCTTTACCGTAAGATGTAGCGAAAAAGTGCCATTCAGTTTCAACATTAAAGTCGTTCTTGTGATTAACCAAATTTGCAAAATTATATTTATTCTTATACTGTGAAGCTGCTCCGTCAGAAAAGTAGGAAATCTTTTTAATATTATTATCGCCGAATTTATTTTTTTTTAATTTTATTTTAAAAGACAATTTATTATTTATTAATACTTATTGGACTAGATAATAGTGCTCGTCACTCGGGTATAAATAAATTCATATTGTTTAAACTAATAGCAGGCAGTGGAATTTTCTTGAGGAATATTAAACTTAAACTGTAACTGAATAAAAAAAAATCATAATTTGAGGGAGAAGTCATTAAAAGTTAATTAAAAATATGACATAATAAATTCAAAATTAGAATTGTTTTTCAAAATGTGAATATTAAACAATAAATCCTGAAAATTTCATTAAAATATCTCTAATGGTTCTTCTGAAATCTTTTTTTTAATTAAAAGTTTCCAAAATTTTCATTGTAAGAAAATATTGTTCAAATGGGAATTTTAAAAAACCCTTGCGAGGTTTCATTTAAATTTGTTAAATAACATTGTTCTTTATTGTAATAGAGAATTTATTATTTATTAATACTGATTGGAGAGGAGGCCGAGTTGCCGAGTCTATAGCGCGCTGTACTAATAGCGCTCGTCACTCGGAGATAAATAAATTCATATTGTTTAAACTAATAACGAGCAGTGAAATTTTCTCGCGGAATATTAAACTTAAATGTATAATGCATGTAACTGAATATAAAAAAAAATCATAATTTGAGGGAGAAGTTATTAAAAGTTAATTAAAAATACGATAATAAATAAATAATTTCAAATTTAGAATTGTTTTTCAAAATGTGAATATTAAACAATAAATCCTGAAAATTTCATTAAAATATCTCTAATGGTTCTTCTGAAATCTTTTTTTTAATTAAAAGTTTCCAAAATTTTCATTGTAAGAAAATATTGTTCAAATGGGAATTTTAAACAACCGTTTCAGGGTTTCATTATTGACGGTGACTACTTGATATTGCAATATATTAATTCGAATTCCACAATCAAGTGGGAAATGGGGAGTGCACTTGAGATAATCTTACCCTATTACAGAATCTTGTAACTGTGTTAACTTATTACTCCACAATGTAGACGGTACGACTCGAAATCGTAAAATTCGCCCAACATCCTCATCGAAATTTGTATAATTTCATACAAACTAAGAGATTTGAGATTCAATAAACAATTGTGTGCGAAACGAGCCCATTTAAATTGTTGAAAGTTCCGTTTAAATGTTTTGACCTCCAGATCGTTCAGTCCAAGCCACCACCTTTCAGGATTTCTTTAACTACGTTCCGTAAGACGTACTTTGAGTCTACTCCTTAGGTGATCTAGTTTGAGTTCCTGAAGGTTACATTCGAATGTTTTAATAATTGAAAAAGTTATGAAAGGTGGTGGCTTGGGCTGAAACAGTCTATACAAGGTGTTTTTTCTAAGTGTCTTCCCTCAAATATCTCGTTTGTTTGTCAATTGAAATGGAAAA